>OX439483.1:350721903-350974507 GCA_949320155.1 Melangyna quadrimaculata | reverse complement strand
AGGTTAGCTAGGACACCTTGTGAGGCTGAAGATGAGGAAGAGGAGATTAGCTCGATTAGGAACGATGTTTTGTTTTTATTAGGTGATCTCACTGGTGATACTGAGATCAGTGATAGGGAAGAAGAGCCACCGAAACAGAAGGCTCCTGTTAGGGCACAAACCCAACTGAAGGTACCAGTTGGTCGGACAGAAATAGTTGGTCCGCGTTCTCCGTCAGGTTCTTCTGCGAATAGGGTTTCGTTAGGGCTTGCTTTAGATACTGTAGCTACACCAGGTCGTGGTGACAGTACTTCTATAGCAGGAGAGTTAGCTGCTAAGGTACTAGAGCGTAGGTCAGAGAGGGTTGAGGCATACCCTTTACTTCCGCGTATTTCTAAAGCAGGAGAGTTAGCTGCTAGGGTACTAGTGCGTAGGTCAGAGAGGGTTGAGGCATACCCTGAGAGATTAGTGGTCCAGCAAAGATGGCCTGAACGGATAGGGAAATTAGTGGATAAATTTACTGGTGATTCGGAAGGAGCATCAGTAAATTATTTCTTAGGAAGAACTTTGGTTGTCGAACGATGTTTTAGAATCCCAACTTTTTAAATCAGCTTCGGAGCTTTTATTCTGGTAGGGCTCTTATGTGGTTAAGGACGGTAAGGGAGGATATTTTAAATTGGCAAGAGCTCGTAAAGGAACTCAAACCGGAGTTCCTACCTGCGAATTACGATGATCTTTTGTTAGAAGAGATCAATCGTCATTCGCAAGGAAAGGATGAGACTTTCGGTGCGTATTTGACCATCATGAGGACATTGTTCCGAAGATTGTCGGAACCTTTGTCAGAGGGAGGAATGGTTTCCATTTTAAGGAAAAATGTGGATCCATTTTTCCAACTTAAGATCGCGAGTGCCAAACCACAGACGGTTAAGGAACTAGCAATACTAGGTAGGGAATTAGACACTTTAAAGGTTAACGTAGAGTCGTTTTCTCCGCCTTCTAGAGTCAAAAATTTACTAGAACCGGAATGTGGTTACCGGCCAAGTACGTCGGAACAAAACCGAGTGGCGGTTGTGAGTTCGGCTCCGAATAACCCATTCCGTCAGGTAGTTAGGTGCAACAACTGCAACAGGGAAGGGCATTTCGCCCATACCTGTTCAGTTGAAAAAAGTTGTTCGGGTGTGGTGCTTCAGGCGATTACCGTAGGGATTGTAGGCAGTGTTCGGGAAATGGGGAACGGGCTCTTGTGACAGCAGGACAAGAGACCCGTCGGCGTTAGTTAGGTCGTCTGCTGGCGACCAACTGGAGGATCGAGTAGAACTGAGTTTCACTTTAGCGGCATATGGTAGGGACAGTAGACCATATTTAGGAGTGAACATTTATGGAATCAAGTTTTTAGGATTACTTGATTCAGGTGCTTCATGCACAATTGTAGGAGGAGATGGGTGGAAAATTTTGAAGGAGTTTGGACTTAGGTTAGGAAACTGTAGTGTTGGGTCAGTAGCGTTAGCAGATGGGGCGGGTGTAGGAGTAGCTGGATCTGTTTCCTTACCTATGGAGGTTGAGAACAAATCCCTACTAATTGAATGTCTTTTTATACCGAATCTCCCTCACCTATTGATCTTAGGTGCCGATTTTTGGGCACTATCGGGCATAGTCCCGGATTTGAGATCAGGTATGTGGAGTTTTTCGAGCCAACATATGGTGGCCTCGATAACAGACATGGTAGCGATTAGGGAAAAATCAGATTTGAATGAAAGTGAAGGAAAAAAGTTAGAATTAGTTTTAGAAGAGCTTTTTGAGTCAATGACCGAAGGATTAGGGTGCACTAATTTAGTTGAGCACACAACAAGGACGCCCGCAGAACCGATTAAGCAGCGATACTACCCAGTATCACCTGCGATCCAAAGGAACATCGATCAAGAGCTCCAAGAGATGTTGGAAGCTGGTGTGATCGAGAAATCCAAGAGTCCTTGGGCATCTCCGATTCTTCGTGTGAAGAAAAAGGATGGCAGTTTTCGGTTCTGCGTAGTCTATAGGAAGCTTAATGAAGTAACAGATAGGGATGCTTATCCACTCCCCTTTATTTCGTCATCTCTCGACATTAAGTCTGCATACTGGCAGATACCCATGGAGGAAGAATCGCGCAAGTACACAGCCTTTACTGTGCCGGGAAGGGGTCTCTTTCAATTTTTGAGAATGCCTTTCGGCTTGCACAACTCCCCGGCATCTTGGCAAAGGTTCATTGATGATGTTCTGGGTCCTGATCTAGAACCATTTGACTTTGTATACTTGGATGACATTATCATCGTCACCGATACTTTTGAAAAAAACCTTGAAATTCTCAAAGAAGTTTTTAAAAGAATGAGGGAGGTAGGTAAGTAGGGAAAAATGTAATTTTTGTAGGCCTTCTTTGAAATTTCTTGGTTACGTCGTAGATAGGAACGGACTTCACGTCGAACCTGAAAAAGTGGAAAGCATGTTGAAAATTCCTGCACCGAAAAACGTGAAGGAAATTAGGAGTTTTGTAGGGACAATTTCATGGTACCGTAAATTCCACCTCTTAAAGAAAGGTAAGAAATTCGAGTGGACAAAAGAATGTGAAGAGTGTTTTAGGAAAGCCAAAGAATGTTTGGTTACGGCACCGATATTGACATGTCCGGATTTTTCTCTGCCGTTTGTCGTTCAGACAGACGCGTCAGATTATGGTATCGGCGCCGTACTTTCTCAAGAGTTTGAAGATGGGGAAAAAGCTATTTGCTATATTAGCCGGTCATTGAATAGGAATGAAAAGAACTACTCTACGACACAAAAGGAATGCTTAGCGGTTCTTTGGGCGATCGAAAAGTTGCGGACGTTTCTCGAAGGTGTTCGATTTACTGTCGTGACTGATCATCACTCGTTGGTCTGGCTTAGTAACCTTAAGGATCCGCAGGGTAGATTAGCTCGTTAGGCCATTCGGCACCAACAATTCATTTTCAAAATCATCCACAGAAAGGGCAAAGAACATGTCGTTCCAGATATGTTATCGCGAGGAGTTCCAGAGTTAGCTGAAATCTCAGATGCGGATTCGGACCCTTGGTTGATAAGAATGAAATCTTTAGTAGAAAAGAGCCCTTTAGCATACCCGTCTTGGAGAATAGAAGATGGGCGGCTCTATAAACATGTTAGGGTGAACCATGTAATTGTTCATGAGGAAGGTGAGGGGTGGAAGTTAGTGTTAGAAAAAAGTGATAGGCCAAAAGTTTTGAGTGAGTGCCATGATAGTCCGATAGCAGGTCACATGGGTGTGAAGAAAACTTTTGCTAGGGTAGCAGAAAAGTATTACTGGCCCAAAATGAGAGGGAATATTACCAAATACGTTAGAAATTGTAAGATTTGCCAAGAAGTGAAACCAGTAAACGGGAAACCAGCTGGTCTTATGACAGAAAGAGTAGGGAATTCAAAACCATGGGGGATGATTTGCGTGGACTTGGTTGGTCCATTGCCAAAATCTTCCAGGGGTTTTATTTATATTTTGACGGTGGTGGACTACTTCACGAAGTTCCCACTTTTGTGCAACAGCGAAGGTGGTGTGTAGGGAATTGGAGGAAAATATTTTCCTTGTGTTCGGTGTCCGGTCCCCAGTTCCGTAGTAAAGAACTGAAAACGCTTAGCGAAGCGTACGGGTCACAACTTTGTTATACAGCGCACTATCATCCGCATGCGAATCCTGCGGAGCGCATTAATCAAATCATTACGATGACTCTCCGAGGTTATGTCTCTGAGAAATACCGAAGTTGGGATTCGCAACTGGCAAAAGTAGCCTGTGCGATCTGAACTTCGCAACATGAAGTGTTAGGTGTTTCGCCATATTTCGCGAATTTTGGTAGGAACATGGCAACTAGCGGCTATAATGTAGGGATTAGCGATAGAGATAGGGACCAAGATAGTGGGAAAATTGATAGGCAGTTTAGAAAGCTAAAACTTATAATCTTAGGAGAAGAGACACGCAGTATCAACCTGGTAATCTTGTGTGGAGGAGGAATTTCACGCTGTCAGATGCGGCAAAGTTGGCTACCAAATTTTTGGGGCCTTTTAAGATTAGCAAACGGGTGTCACCTTGGATATATTTGCTAATAGATGACAAGGGAAAAGATCGGAGGACGTGGCACGTTAAGGAATTGATACCTTATATAGATGGTTAAGTCAAAAGTCCCTAAATCTTTTTTCTTTTAAATTTTTGTTTTTTTTTACATTTTGATTTTGATCTGTTTTTTTAAATAATTTTGTATACTTTTTATAACTTATTATAGTCAGTACCATTTTTTTTTATTTTTTTTTTTCTATAGATTTTTTTTTTAAATTTACTAATGATGAAAACCCCGATGTTGTGTTGTTTACCTTTTTAAACCGAGATTGAGGGCAACCATGGTACCATCAACCATTGGTGTACTTAACCAGTGCTATGCAAAAGTAACAAAAATAGGTGTTCGAGATTTTTGAGTAACGATTTGGAACAGGCGGTTCCCAAATCAAACAGTTATCATGTGGACAAGTGGCAACGAGAAAAATCCCGGCGGATGAGCTGAAGAGGTACCGAGTCAGGCGGACTCTTACCTACTCTTAAATCAACAACACAACATCATAAATACATATTTAGTTAACTTAAATTAACTTATCTTAACGTAACTTAAATTGGCTTAACTTAACTAAAAGTAACTTATCTTAACTTAAAATTTAACTTAACTTAATCATGTATTTTAAGATGGGTCATTAACGCTTAATTCTTAACGTCCTAGATTCTAATTTTTAAATAGTAAATTGTTTATAGAAGAACTATCAGAATTGACTTAAAAGAGTAGGGTTCTAATTTTGAAAATTTGCTTTCCTCTATTTTATCTCGAACAAAATGTATAATGGTTGCAATCGCGTTTCGAATCGCGTGCGAATAGTTTTTGTTGTAACTGAGAAAATACTCAGATAGTCTTTTTCTCGATTTTATTTCTTTTTGGTTTTTCTCGAAAAATTTGGTTTGGGGATAGGTCTGAACTCGGCCATTAAGATTCTGCAAGTTTTGGAAAGACCTCCAACAACTTGCTGAATCCTTGTCTGTGAGCGTGAGAGTAAAGTTTCGTTGAGATTCAACTACGGTGGCCTCCTACGGAGCGCAAAAGGTTTTCAGGAAGCCGATGTCCCGTGACCGATGATCACGAAAACGAATAGCTGAATGTGTGGGTGACTGGAATGGTCGAGGGAAGAATAGGTTTTTAGCTGGGAAAGCCACTCTTGAGAGAGCTAACCAAGCGAAAAGTTTATTTTTGAGGAGACGAGAAAAATTTGAAAGGAAAAAGAAAATCGAGGAAAAGTGTGATTGTAAAAAAAAAGGAAAAGTCGAGGAAAATTTTTGTATAAAAAAAGGAGAGGAAAGTGATTCGAGGAGGGAGGAAAACAATTGGTTCGAGGAGATAGAGGAGGAATAGCCAAAGAAAAAAAAAGATAAGTATATATAAGATATAAGTTTACAATTCAGATAGTTCTTTTTTTTTTGTATTCATATATAGTTCGAGTTCGTTTAATTTCATTTAAAACCCAATTAATTGTGGGATACGGGAATATTGTTTTAACCGCGCGTTAACGGCCCATTTTTAATTACTTTTCATATTGTTTTTCCTTTGTTTGCTTATTTCATTTTAACGGCTAACCGTAAGCCATTTCAAATTTCTTTAATTATAACCTCTTTTATATTTGAAAAAAATTTGGGTTTTTATCCTGGATCGTCCAAGGTTTCCCAAATAAAAATAATTTTAAGACCACTTCTGGGCATATAATCAAACTTTGTGTTTTATTTCATATTTATTCACTTAAAATATTAGATTTGAAATTTTGCTAACTAGCCTAATTAAAATTCCTGGCGCCCACCTTTTATTACAAGTACCCCACTGTTCTTGTAATAGAACACTTCGATCATTTTATCCATTTGATCAAAACGAATCAATTTTTTTGTTTGTTAATAAATTCTTCCACAACAGAACCCAGCCCAGCTAAGCAGTCGTGGTGGTAGCTTTTTATCGTGCTACAGTTTGCATTTTTCTTCGTGCTTCTTTCGTTCTATTCTTTCGTCGTCCGTCGCGTCGGTTAATTCCAGCTGTCAAAGTATAGACAAGCTTATATTAAAGTTTCGTTGCACATCGTGTGCTTGCCTTTATATTTGTCTATTTCATAATTCAATTTGATTCGCGGTAATAATTTCGAGTAGATTTATTAAATTAATAATAAATACCCACCCCGCGACGAACGTGAAGAAAAAGTGCAACGCACCATATCTCGAGAATGAATAAAGATATCGACCTCGGATTAATTTTATTAACTTCCCATTGGAAGTTGTTGTAATTGGTGCGATTTGTCCAATTGAAAATTTTGACATATCTTCACGTTTGAGGTCTTTACAATCAAAATTCGTCGTTTTTAGCAAGATGTATGTATGTGTGTATGTACGTACGTTCGGGGTAGTTTTTTTGACCACCATATCTCCAGAATGAATAAAGATATCGACCTCGGATAAATTTTATTTTACAGATAATATTGTCATAACGTGCTGAAAAGGTTTTCTAACAAATTCAATACACCGTTTTTTTACCACAGCAATTTAAAAAGGAGCTGTAAAATGTCATTTATCTAGAATATCTCGAAAACGGAATAAGATATTCAGTTCAGACTAATTTTAATTTACACATAATTACACAATATCAAATTGCTTAATATTAAAAAAAAAAATTCAACAGACACTTTTTTTTTTAAACTAAGAAAAACTGTTGAAAAATAATTTTCGTCTCAAATATTTCAAGAACAAAAAATGATTCCGAACCCAGTCTATTTTTTTTACATGTAATGACGTAGTCAACAACTGATAATTTTTTTAAAAAGATTCAATAAACAGTTTTTTTATAGAGCAAAAAATCTGGAACAAAAACTATTAAAAATATTTTGAAAAACAAACAATGATATTGATGTCAAATTTTTTACCAAAAATATATATGTACCTATACCATCTTAATGTTGTGTAATTTTGAGATTTTTAAAACCACCCTTTAAAAAGCTTAAAATCAAAATGTTGCAAGAACACCCTTTTCAAAAATGTTTTAATTCGAAAAATTCTTACACTCAAAATTGCTACAAAATCGAAATTTTGCATATGACACTTAATTTGCCTTTTTATATTCTTTGAAACGATGTTTTTTTTTAAGTACACCCCTGATTTTTGGTATTTTTTTAGTCAATAGTCTGTTTTGAAATAATTGGCTTAAATAATTAATACCTCCATAACGACAAGAGTTAGGAAAAAATGTTTTATATGTAAGATTCTTAGAATTTTGTAAGCTATTTTCAAAAAATATATAAAAAAATTACTATTATAAATAGCTAAAGTACAAAATATAGGTAATGTCACATTTTGCCCTGTATCTCTAAACTATATCTATACCTACCTATATACTGATTATACAAAAATTCAGTTTTTACTCTTTAAAATATATAATTATATAAAATATACTCTACCACCCACCACTTAAGTAACTATGTACATTATGTATATGGTTTTCAAGTGCACTAATGGGAAGTTACTAGTGTGGGTCAACCCCAGACTATTTTTTTAAAAATCTAAAATTAAATGTCTATCTCACTATTTCATCATAAATTACTAACATCGAACTTGTACCCTGATATAGCATTTTTTCAAGTTCTTCAATACCTAGTAAAAAATTTATTTTAATGCTTTTTTTAAATTCAAGTTGATGATTACCTTAACAGTGACATTCTTATAATCGTTCCTGTAATACCAGGTTTTCAAATGAATATTTAAAAGTTTAATTTAACCACGAATACAAAGAAATTTGTTTATAAGAGCCTTGATTATACTTGTTCCTCAATCGATATTTTCTCAAAATGATCATAATGAATAGGTAGGTATAATAACACTTTTTGATAGCCAATTTACTTAAAATAAAATTTAAACGTTCACAATGATAACATTTCAAAATAGTTACAACCCATTAAAATAAATTAATGTTCTATATAAGGTAAGTTTTTTTTTATTGACTGTGTTTAAGATATTATTTAACATTAATAATAAAGCCAACAGAAAATAAGAACATTAATTTTTTGTTGAATTCTCAAAAAAAAATTATATTATTTAAATCAAAACCAGTTAAACAAAAGTTGAGATAGTTAAAGCATTTAATGTAGGTACCACTTTAAAGTTCAGGTTCATATATTTTGGCTCATTAGATCAAATTGCCAAACAAAGTATTTAATCTGTTTTCGGCATCGTTTGCTAAAACATCTTCTAACTGATCATCTTCTCGCAATGAAAAAAACTATTTTCATATTTATTGTTGGTCTTTTGGCCAGAATCACAGTTAGTTTGGATTACCTTACAGAAAAACGTATGTATTTTTATGATAGTTGTCATAGACTTATTATAATAAATTTAGATAAATTAAATATCGCTAATCATTTTTGATTTAATACAAATATTCAAGTTTTATTGTTATGTATCTTTGTTGATTTAATACAAATATTCAAGTTTTATTGTTATGTATACGAGTAAACGAACTTCCTAGTCAAGTGAGCATTAAAGTGACTCATTTTGTAACTTTTGTATTCAAATATTTCTATCTAACGTCACACTTCATTTTTGATGAAAGTTTTATTATCTTTTATGCAGCTGATTACCTTGGGGAGGCCTGCAGTATAAAAAATCCAGAATTCAGCAAGTGTTCGATAGTGAATTTACAAAATGTTTTTAACCAATTGCGACAAGGTACTTTTACAAAAGCCAAATATTCTATTTCAATAATTATTTGAAAAATTCGAAAGGCATTCCTGGACTTAAAGGTCTTCCAAAAATAGAACCTTATTATATCAAAAAGGTAAAGCTGTTGCAAAACAACGATGCAGCTAAGTTTGATATTGAACTGACAAATTTAACTGCAGTAGGATTCGGCAATGCTCTTGTTAAAGAAAATCTGTAAGTAAATTTTGGTTCTTAAAAATAAATTTTCCAACAGTGTAAATTACTTTTAGTGTTAACGTAAAAGATTACAGTTGGAAGACCAAATTCTTTCTGCCCAAACTTCGAATTGACGGTAATTACAAGATGAATGGAAGATTACTAGCATTAACATTGAGGGGAGAGGGAACATTTTTCATTGAATTAGGTGATTTATAAACTATTTTTTTTAGACAAAGCAATATTAAACAATGGGTTGCTTTTTATTTTGTTTACAGAAAAACTTGACTTAAAAATGTTGACTAAAGTGAGGCTGTACGAAAAAGGTGGCAACACATTTGGTAATGTTAGCCAATGTAAAGTGGATTTTAAAATTGGTGGTCTGAAACTGAGATTGAATAATCTATTTAATGGACAACCTGAATTGGAGGAGAATATGAATAAAGTGATGAATGAAAATTGGATGGACCTCCTTGAACCAATGCGACCAGCTCTTTCTCAAATGATAGAAGGAATTTTTATAGTTAATATGAAAACAGTTTTTGATTTTATTCCAGCAAAATATTTTATTTCGGACATTCCAACTTCGGAGCAGTTATATGGATGATTTATGCTTAATATTTTCAATAAAATAATTCTTTAAAAGATGATCTTTATCTGTTTTTGTTTTATGAAAATACTTTTTATTTAAATACACGCCTCCTCTCAGGGTAGGTTGTTTTCACTTTATAAAAAATTCCGCTTACTTCGGGTGATCTGCTTTTGAACTAAGCTGATTGTGTAATAGGCTATTGAATGGACCGGAATTTTAAGAGAAGAAAGAAAAAATTGCGTTCACGGGTTTTTATTATTGAATACTTTTGGGTGGAATGTTACCTTACTTAAAACACAAAATCCGCTTAAATTCACCCATGCATTTCTGAAAGAATGGTCACACTGGTCATTTTTCAATATTGTTGGTATAACTCGACTAAGCCGAATTTGTGAATTAAACTTAAGAATTAAGAAACTCTAAGCCGAATTTGTGAATTAAACTTAAGAATTAAGAAACTCTTTGTAGGTAATTAGATTTTCTATCAAAATTGGTTGTTTACAAAATTTTATAAGAAAATTTAAGAATGGTAATCTAACAAAACTGACCTAAAATAAATCGAAAAATCAGTGATTTTAATTTTTGTTTACTAAATAGCTCACAACTTTTTTTTATCAAAGGTTTGCGCAAAACATATCAGAATGAAACAAAGTAGATGCTCAAACCTTTAATATGACGGACGTAAATTGGCGAAATTATATCCTTTTAAAAATAACCTTTTTTGTATTATGTTGTAGTTTTTGATCGTGATTCATTGGTACTATATGGTAAGTATTCCATTTTTAAAATAACTTGCAGTCCAGATTTTGATCAGATATGTCATTACATAGGAGACCCCGCAATTTTATCTTTCCGTCTGTCATTTTGTAACACCTAAGTCTACAGACGGAACTGATCGATCGATTTGTACAAAAGTTGGTACTTTCTGTTTTTTAGGTATGTTTTATATATTTAATTGAATTTTTTGCTTTAGGACCAAAAATAATGGTAGCTTGCATATAACCATTTTTTCATTTCCATCTTTCGAGCTAGATCCGTTACTTACCGAACTGAATGAATTTGTATTATTAGTAAGTAATTAATGAGTATTAAAAAAAACACGGCTATAAAAAAAACGAGTCCATGATTTATTTTTAAACTTGTGTTTTTACTATCAACAATATTTATTTTAACGACATAAAGTATAATTTAACGCTAAACCACTCTTCTAACTTTAAAAGCAGCAAATCGATTGTTTAATTTTTTAAAGTGTACTTTTACCACTAGAAAAAAATGTTTAACAACAAAAAATGTAAAATGATTTCGGAAGTTTTGAATATTTATAGCTTTTTTAAAATTGAAAAATAATAATTAATATAGGGATTTAAACAGCTTGGTGGTGTTGAATTTTTCACGGCGAAGACAAGGGAATAACCATTAGTCACATAGACACACCAACCTACAAACATGAAGGTATGTACATGCAAAGATGCCTCAATAATGCGAGTAGATTTCTTTTCCACTAAATAAAGAACACTAGCATTTAAACAAAAACCAATAATAATATACATATACAGTTTGCCCCGTAAAGAATGGATAACCCTGAAATTCCTCATAATAAACTTTATGGCCGTCCTGAAAACTGATAAAAAAAAGTTCTATCCCAACTACAAGAAAAGATACATGCATTTTTTTGTTCAGTGAATTAGTTTTTGCCTTACTTTACATTTTTGAATACCACAGCTACAAGTGAATGAATCCCACCGTTTCTTATCGTAGAAATATTTAACATTTCTTGTGACAGAACATTAGTAGAAAAAAATTATAATAACTGTTGGAATTCTTAGAGAAAAAAATTATTTAACTTTGGTGCAAAATGTGAAAGAAAATAATTTTTGAAAAAGTTAAATCATCTCCGGTATAAAAAAAATGCGTGAATACCTGAGTGGCCAACCATTTTAAAAATATGGGCGTTAAATGCGAATTTCAAATTGGTATAGCTTGTTATGTTGGTAAAAACCTGCAATACTAGAGGCAATTTAACAAAAACAAAAGTTTTAAAAATTAGCACAGTAAACTTGAAAATAATGCCATGCGTTGAACATGGTAGATTTTTGATTGGTTGCCTGTTTTTATGATGTTGTCCTAATGATAAATCCAAGCTTTTAACTCTCAGGGCCGAGTGCAACATTACTAAAAATGTCAACAAAGTGCAAAAAACGGTTGAATTTTCGAAGTTGTTTTGAGTTAGCTCTTCAATCGGGCTTTAAAAAAACCATCAAATATTTAGTTGGTTGCAATTAGTTTATTTGTTATTATTTCCTTAAAATAATTTCAGCCAATTTTTAACTGTAGCTGGCTACTAATTTTACAAACAAAAAAAAAACAAAGTGCTGCACACTATACTGTTCTGGGAAATCTGAATACTTGGTACCCAGACAGATTGATAGGATGTTTGAGACCATCATGTTGATAAAGTGTTCAATTAACATTTCAATTTTAGCGTATACTCTGTAGGGTTCACTAACCCATTTGTTTTAACCCTTAAAATATCCTCTATGGATTTACTTACTGAACACATCCTTTTAGTTCCTTTTTATATATTGCTTTTCATCGCCTTTTTATCTTGTCTAGAAAAGTACTTTTATTTCTAAGCTAATAATAAAATCCATTATTATATAATTCATCGTCTTTATTTCTGGCTGAAACACAAATTAATCAACAGGTTATGGGCCCAGAAACGTTTTGCCTAAAGAATCAGCTGAAATAAAAGAACAGAAGAATCATTATTGTTGAAGATTATATCCGCCTCGTGCAATTGTGAAAAATAATCTCAACAAAATGGAAGGTGAGTTAATGAAAATTAATAAACTGCAAACCATAGAAAATTGGAGAATATCGAAATTCCAAATAAGTGTCATACTAAAGGCACAAGGTGTATGAAGCGTAGTCACTGGGGCAGAAGTAATTCCACCACAACCAAAGGAAGATGACACAGCTGGTGTTCGACACGAATACGATAGGAATCTATCAGCATGGCAAAAGTTGGATGCAAAGGCGCAGAGAGTAATAGTTACAACTATCACAGAACAGACCATGATTCACATCATAAACTGTGAGACGTCAAAAGCTATGTGGGATAGGCTCGTCGGTATTTATGAACAAAAATCTGAAGCAACTATTCACGCACAGAAATGGTTTACGATCACCAAAAATCCTGCGGATGACATTGCATTACATACTGCCAAACTCGAAGACATAGCACATAAGCTGAGACTTATGGAAGAAAATATCTCCGACAATATGATCATGACCAAAATCATATTGACTTTGCCAACGACCTATGACTATTTCGTAAATGCTTGGGAGTCAACTCCGGTAGCCGAGCGAACCAAAGAAAATCTTATATCAAGGCTGATTCTTGAAGAAATGCGTCAAAACAAAAGATCGGAATCCAATGCCTTGATTTCAAGAACGAAGTCAACCAAAAATGTGCAAGTGGCACATACAAATCGAAACAACAATCCTCACAGCTCAAAAAAGCCTGGAAAATGTCATGCGTGCGGCAAACCTGGACACGGGCAAGAAATTGTTGGAGAAGAAAAGGCAACAACCAAAAAAAACCTCAAGGAGAAGGTCTTGTCAGTGAGGCTCTGGCTCCGATGCAATATCCTGGTGGTCATCAGGAAACATGGTTTCTTGATTCAGCAGCCAGTGAATATATGACTCACAGGAGAGATTGGTATGTTTCATATGAAGAGCTACAGAGTGATATGCTTGTTCGGATTGGTGACGGAGGGTTTCTTAAAGCCCTTGGCAAAGGTGACATAAATGTATGTACCTTTGATGGAAGCAAATGGACGCAAAATCATTTGTCGGATGTACTGTATGTACCGAAACTCAAGTTCAATCTTTTTTCATCGGGAGCTGCTATGGATAAGGATCTAGAGATGCAATCTAACAACAGTCACTGTAAATTCACAAAGCAAGGACGCACTGTAGCAGTGGGGGAGCGTAAACACAAACTTTTCGTTATGAAATTCATAGTTGAACCACCAAGCAAACATCTGGAAGAGTTTCAACCTACAGCTAACGTTTATCAATCTGACACCTTAAATACCTGGCACCAAAAATTTGCTCATCAGAATTTTCAACATGTTGCTAAGATTTTGACCAACTTTGAGATTGAGATGAAAGATAAAACTCAAACCTTGTGTGAAGCGTGTGCTGTTGGAAAAATTCATAGACTGCCATTTCCGTCCAGTGAATCCAAAACTACTTACATTGGTGAATTAGTTCATGCCGATGTTTGCGGCCCGATGCAAGAGAAGTCATTTAAGGGAAGCAGATACTTTTAGCTATTAAAAGATGATCTCTCTCATTTTAGATCGATTTATTTCCTAGCTGCAAAATCTGACGTGACAGAATGCTTGTTGGACTTCATCAAGAAAAACGAAAAACATTGTCCCAGAGGAATAACAACATTAAGGACAGACAACGGATTAGAATCCGTCAACAAAAGTGTTTCCCAAATCCTTCAGCAGTATGGCATTCAACATCAGCGTACAGTAACCTACAGTCCTGAGCAAAATGGTTTAGCCGAACGTGAGAACAGAACGGTTGTAGAAGCAGGGCGTACAGTACTTCATGAAGCTGGATTGAGAATTCAATTTTGGGCCGAAGCTGTGAACACGGTCACTCATGTATTGAACCGAACAGGCAATAGTAGTGTTAAAAATATCACACCATATGAACTGTGGTTTAATCGTAAGCCAAACATCCAAAACCTTCATATTTTTGGTGAAATAGTGTATGTCCACATACCTAAAATAAAAAAAAAAAAATTCGATCAAAAGGGAGAAAAAGGTTTGTTTATTGGATATGAAGAAAACATTAAAGGCTATCGCATTTGGTTTGAAGATCAAAAAACTATTCAAGTAGCTAGAGATGTTATTTTCACCGGAAGGATAAACGATAAAAAGTATTCAGATAAACACGAGTTCATGGAGTTTGCATTGCTAACGAGTTCATGGAGTTTGCATTGCTAAAACCGAATGAGAGTGTTCCGTATCCGGAGGGTGTTACTTGTCCTGGTGCAGCTAGTGGAAGTATCCAAAATGATGGTGGGAGCGACCATGAAGGTAGTGATGACGTTGTGGATGTTGACGATGGTGCAAAAGGTGGTGATGACGATGCGGACGTTGACGATGGTGCAAATGGTGGTGATGACGTTGCTTATGATGATGATGGCGATGGTACAAATGGTGATGATGATGGTGCAAATGTTGATGGCAGTGGTGATCCAGAAGAACAATCTGAAAATAGAAGACAGTTAAGAGATAGAAAACTAGTTAAGCCACCAACTCGATATAACGATTTTGTGAATATTGAAATTCTCTTTGTTGCTGATGCTCAGGAACCAATCACATACGAAGACGCGTTAGAAAGCTGTGACAAACAGAAATAGTTAAAAGCGATGAGAGACGAAATTGATTCAATGAAACGAAATGATGTCTGGGAGTTAGTAGACGCTCCAAAGAATCAAACAATTGTAGATAATCGTTGGGTTTTCAAAATAAAGCGAGATGCAAATGGTATTTTGAAAACATATAAGGCAAGGTTGGTTGCAAAGGGTTTCAGGCAAAAAGAAGGTGTAGACTATCAAGAAACCTTCAGCCCAGTGGTCAAATTCGACTCCATACGAATTATTTTATCTCTTGCTGCCAAGGAAAATCTGTTTTTGAAACAGTTCGATGTCAAAACAGTATTCCTCAATGGCAAAATAGATGAAACTGTATAAATGAAGCAGCCGCAAGGATTTTCAAATGGTTCCAGTCAAGTGTGCAGACTTCACCGAAGCATCTATGGCCTAAAACAATCCTCAAGATGCTGGCATCAAAGATTTACAGATTTTTTGACGAGGCATAACCTTAAAAGTACCAGTGCAGATCCGTGTATGTATACTGAAAACAATAAACGATTGATATTAGTGATTCATATCGATGATGGACTGATTGCAGCCGAAAGCAATACAACTGCAGAAAATTTATTGGAGGCCTTAAAACAAGAGTTCGAAATAACTTTCAATGTTGTTGGTACTTATCTTGGTTTACAAATTGAAAGGTACAAAGATGGAAAAATATTTCTTCATCAAAATGTTTATGCACGTCGCATAATTGAAAGATTCAGAATGGATGATACAAACGCCGTTTCTATCCCTGCCGATCCACACCAGGAACTTAACTCTGAACTACATGGATGTTCTTCAGAACCTATTCAAGCACCTTATAGAGAAGCCATCGGAAGTTTACTATGTCTTGCAAACGGTACAAGGCCCTACATCTCATATGCTGTTAATCGAGCAAGTAGGTATATGGAAAATCCCACTAAAATCCAATGGAATGCAGTAAAAAGAATCATCAAGTACTTAAAGGGTAGTCTTAACTTTGGACTCGTGTATCAAAGAAGTCGATACACCAACTTAAAAGCCTACAGCGATGCAGATTATGCAGGTGAACTCGAAACCAGAAAATCTACAACTGGATACATCGTTCTATGGGGATCAGATGTCATCTCCTGGATTTCCCAACGTCAATCAACTGTAGCATTGTCCACGACGGAATCGGAGTACATGGCAGCCTGCCAAACGATTTATGTCACTTCGATCAAATAAATACGACTCTGTATTTGATAGCCAGTTGATCAAGAATCCTGTGTTTCACAAAAGGTCGAAACATGTTGATGTGAAGTTTCACTACATCAGGGAAAAATTTTCTGAAAAATTATTTAACCTGGAATACATTAATACGAAACAACAACTAGCCGACATACTTACCAAGCCATTACCAAGAACATCCTTTCAACAGCATCGAGATGTAATTTGTTATGATGCTGGCGCTGAGGTGCAAGAGAGAGCAGATTAAGTATGTATCAATGCATATAAATGAACCTATATATAAAATTCAATTAAAAGTACAAGTGACCTCAACTCCAGAAATAATTGTGTTTCGCCCAAGGTATAACAGTGGGCTCTTCAGTCAGTCTGTTAATTTCAATATTTTAATATTTAAATTTCTTCATCTTCTAATGAACCTATATATATATATTTTGAAATAACAAAAGAAAATTTATTATTTTTTATAACTCCAATGACTACTTTAAATACAAATTTTTGAATTGAATTTAAATGATGAGTTATGTATACCTTAATGATTATTAAATTAAATTTAAAGTACAAACATAATGTATGCATACACTTATATACGTTATTTTTTAATGAATTTGAACAATTGGATTTGCTATGTACATAAATGTAAAAAAGTTAAGATTATTTTAAGTTTTATTTTTGTTTTAAGTAATTTAACAATCAAATTTATTATGTAAATTTAAAACTGTTCTGAGTTGATTTCAAGTTTTTAATGTAAACCTCAAATTGAGAAAGTCATATATTAATTAAACAGTGGGAGTGTTGATAAAGTGTTCAATTAACATTTCAATTTTAGCGTATACTCTGTAGGGTTCACTAACCCATTTGTTTTAACCCTTAAAATATCCTCTATGGATTTACTTACTGAACACATCCTTTTAGTTCCTTTTTATATATCGCTTTTCAGCGCCTTTTTATCTTGTCTAGAAAAGTACTTTTATTTCTAAGCTAATAATAAAATCCATTATTATATAAATCATCGTCTTTATTTCTGGCTGAAACACAAATTAATCAACACATCATTTTATGGCCTCCACGTTCACCAGACCTATCATTAACCTAGCATTAATTAAATCGAATACAGCAATCCAAGCAGCTTCTTAAAATGGATGTGGAATCGGGTGCAGTCATCTGCATTACAAATATCCTAGCAAAACCTTGACAATCATTTATTCGGGGCAGGGGCGTATACAGCTTTAGTTCTTGGGGGGGGGGTCATGCAAAAAAAAAATAACACAAACTAATATTCGTTAAAAGTCAAGTGCCTTATATTTTTTTTCTTCATATTTTACTGTGCGTAGCTATATAAAAGAAAAGGAAAACAATCTTAATTGACTATACTAAAGGGTTTTCCAATAGGGACGGGTTGATTTTGTCAGCTCGTAGCGGTCATATTGTTTCTTTTACTTTCGGTCAAAATATCGTCTTTTAATCAGTTACTACAGACAAATCATCATGGTGAGTTACAGCGTCGAGCAACACGTGCAAATGATGTTTTAGAGCAGTTAGAAGTTTATCCCAATTTTGGTCGAAATGGGTACGTGAATAAGCAAAATTGCCGGATTTTGGACGACACTTATCCACGCGAGATTCACGAGGTGCCAATGCATCCAAATAAAGTTACTGTTTTGTGTGGATTTTGAGCTGGATGCCTGGAGGCGTCATCGGTCCGTACTTCTTCGAAAATGATGCTGGCCAGGCCATCACCGTCAACGGCGATCGCTATAGGTCGATGACCACCAACTTCTTGTGGCCTAAATTGCATGAAATGAACACTGAAGATATATGGTTTCAACAGGATGGCGCTACGTGCCACACAGCTTAAGACATAATCGATATTCTGCACGAGCGGTTTCATGGCATGGTTATCTCGCGCCGAGGCGACGTGAATTGGCCACCAAGATCGTGTAATTTGACCCCTTTGGACTTTTTCTTGTGTGGCTTTCTTAAGTCGCAGGTCTATGCGAATAAGCTGCAAACCACCTCGACCCTCAAAGACAACATAATCGATGCCATCGGTCAAATTCAGCCTGATTTATGCGCCAAAGTCATCGAAAACTGGACCTTTCGAATCCGCGCCACCCAGCGAAGCCGGGGCGGCCATTTGAACGATGTTATATTACTATAATAGGGCTCTCAAATAAAGATAAAACCTTATTGATATCTTGTTTTATTCAATTCTAAAATCGACCCGCCCTCAATGGGAAACCTTATAATACATTACCTTTGTTAAAAATAAGTTAAAACAATTTAAAATCGTTCATATCCTGGAAAAAGATATCGTATCTTTACTCATTTTATTTCAAGACAGTTAAGAAGCAAAAGTCGGCGTGAAATAGCAGACTACGAATGTAATACTTAATTTTCACTACGCCAAGTTAGGCAATTTCGTTGAAAATATATATTTCGAACTGCCAAAGCCAATTCCAAATGAAATGAGCTACCTATACAAAAAAATTAGCAAATTTAAGACGAAAACACTTTTTTGGTATTTACAAAGTTACCTCATTTTTGGTTCCAAAGAAAATTAAGATAAACAACTGAGTCGAACGAACCTTTATTAGCTAGACCAGTGACCGCGCTCTTCGTTTTTATTCCTGACTGTTACATTTTTTATTTCGGAGGGCCTCAGCAACAGCTAGCCTGACCAAAAAAAATCAGTTAAGCTAGCTGTCAAAATACTGAGGAAAAAAATTTTTGGATGCGCTTGATCATTTGTTTTGAATTTTATTAAGAATTTATTTTAATCCTATCAAAGTTTTATTTCAGCGAATTGAAGTTGCAGGAAAAATTATTAAAATATCAATATGTACATCAAATAAACCTAATCTTTTAATCTTTCTTACCAGTAAGCCTTTCTAAAAAAATAATGCACCAAGTTGTTAAATTCTACGAGCCTAGTCGCTTTTCGTCAATAATTCCATCCAACTTGTCAAACGGTTCACCACAAGGAGTTTCAAAAAATCTCCTTTACCATAGCTATTGGCTTTTGCATTATGGGATTCATTTAGGTTACTTTGTAAAAGTAATCCACATCCAAATCAAAAACAATATTGCTCGATCGTAAATGTTGAATAAGTGCAAACAAAATCCTTTCATAATAGGTTTTCATCACAGTTTTATAAATTTATGTCTTTTATCGTTAACATTAATATTTTTTGGTTAGAATAACTATAAATCGAAAGTTATCACTTTTTTGCTTTTAAAAATAATCTGTCATACAGAAATCAAACAAAACAATTTCTGTATGTGTTCTATAATGTGTTTAAAGATTTAATTTTCAGAAAAAAAAATGTTCTTTTTTTGAAAATCCTATTAGTTTTTACTTTACTGAGTGAAAATTTGGTTACAACTCCGCACTTTGATTTTGGCTTTGGCTGTCATCTCAAAACGGAAACTAGCCTATGCATATATTTTAAGATTTGAATTTTTTATCATATGAGAAGTTTGTTGTTATGTTTAATTTGAAGTACGAGGAAGAAAATCAAAGTATCGTCAATTGACTACAAAATAACGTAGGTATTCCATTGCTATGAAAATTAAATTTCTTATTGAATTGAAGTTACCAACATTCAAATTCTCTATTGAATTCTAAATTAACAATCGAAAATCCTACTAGCTTTCTAAGTCACCAACTTTCTTTTGTTTTTCTATGTGGTTACTAAATAATTATTTCAGATCAACAGAATAATCTTGAGTTCTCGGGGGGACATGACCCCGTGAACCCCCCCCCCCCTGTATACGCCGTTGATTCGGGGGAACATCCGCCATTCTGCACTAGAGTGATCGAAAACACTTATCAAGTGCTTAATCTTAAATGTTGAGTGTGGCCAAGGACAATTGAAAATTGGCTGAAATTATTTTTTAGGAAATAATAACAAATAAATTAGTTGCAACCAACAAGATATTTGATGGTTTTGTTAAAGCCCAATTGAAGAGGTTTAACTCAAAACAACCTCGAAAATTCAACCGTTTTTTGCACTTTGTTGACATTTTTAGTAATGTTGCACTCGACCCTAGAAGTTGAAAGCTTGGATTTATCATAAGGACAACATCATAAAAACAGGCAATCAATCAAAAATTTACCATGTTCAACGCATGGCATTATTTTCACGTTTACTGTGCTAATTTTAAAAACTTTTGTTTTTGTTAAATTGCCTCTAGTATTGCAAGTTTTTAACAATAACTTGCTTTTCACTCTAGATACAATAACAAGCTACACCAATTTGAAATACGCATTTAACGCGCATATTTTTAAAATGGTTGGCCACTTAGGTATTCATGCATTTTCTTATACCGGAGATGAATTAACTTTTTCAAAAATTATTTTCTTTCACATTTTGCATTGAAAATCAAAGTTAAATAATTTTTTTCTCTAAGAAGTCCAACAGTTATTATAATTTTTTTCTACTATTGTTCTGGCACAAATAATGTAAATTATTGCGAAAAAAACGGTGGAATTCATTCACTTGTAGTCGTGGTATTCAAAAATGTAAAGTAAGGCAAAAAATAATGCACTGAACAAAAAAATGCATGTATCTTTTCTAGAACTTTTTTTTATCAGTTTTCAGGACGGCCATAAAGTCTATTATGAGGCATTTCAGGGTTATCCATTCTTTACGGGGCACCCTGCTTACACGACACACATAATTATTTGTTCTGTTGTTTGTTTATTTTAAATTTTTTTGTTGTTCTATAGCTGTTTTTCTTCTCTTCATCTGTCAAATGTATGCCTTAATTCGCTTAATTTTGCTTACGTTATTAATTTTGCTTAGTCCACTTTAGTTAGAAGAGTTGTTTAAAGTGTCTAAAATTTTGAAATAGTTAGACAAGGGTTCGCAAATAAACTACTTCGTTAACTAGAGCCGGTTTTATTCCAAACGAGCAATGTTTAAAATTTTGCGCCAGTGAATTTTTTTAGGTCAGTTTTTGTTAGATTACCCTCCTTACATTTTTTATATTTTTTTTTTAAATAACAATTTTGATAGAAAATCTAATTACCTTCAAAAATTTTCTTAAGTTTAATTCACAAATTCTTAGTTTTCGGGTTATACCAAGAATATTGAAAAATGACCAGTGTGACCATTCTCTCAGAAAGTAAGCTTACGTTCCACCCAAACATATTCAGTAACAAAAACCCGTGAACGCAATTGTTCCTTCCTAAAAGGTCTTTTTAATAGCCTATAACAGAATTATACAACTATAATTATAACATATAACTGTTAAACATAAGGTAAGCAACGATAGTGTTTTTTTTTTGTGACATTATTAAGCTTAAATGTTAGTGCATACAAAAACACACTTAATATAAATTAAGTTTAATTTCATGAGCTATGTAGGTATGGAATACATACGTTAAGGTGATCTTCAGTTTACGGTCTACGTCTGAGCCAACATCAAGAACGTAGGTATTAAAAAAAAGAGAACTAATTATGTTAACGAATCAAGAAATTTCCTTGAAAATGGCATTCAATCGTAAGTGCATATTTTGCTATACACGGAAAGAATATTTTGCTATACACGGAAAAATAAGCTACAAATCACGAAAAAATAATAAAGTGATTGATAAAATAAACCTTGAATTGGAAATTACTAAATTAAGACTTTTTGTTTGCAATATTAAAAAATGAGCGAAATGAAGATATTGATACTCAAAAATTATATTTCAACACTTTTGAGTATCAATAATTCGACCGAGGATAAAAATATTGCCATTAGCGAATCGCAATTTGATATAAATTTGTATCAATTTGGATATAGTGATTGATGGCTAAGCTGGAGTCGCTCTAGGTAGCATTTTTTTTTTTATTTATTTTTATTACAGGCATACAAATTGAATTATTATAATTATTATTTCGTAGTCAAAAAGAAAAAAATGAAAATTTTGAAATCTAGGAATTGTGGTCGAAATGTTGATTTGCGTGTATTTTTATTTTGTTATTTTTCCTTTTTATTCTGAAATGTATATATACAATTTTATATATTTGAAAAAGACTTTTATTTTATTTACTTGATTTCTCTAGGATTCGATCCTGGTACCTTCCGCATATTCTTAGTTTTCGGGTTATACCAAGAATATTGAAAAATGACCAGTGTGACCATTCTCTCAGAAAGTAAGCTTACGTTCCACCCAAACATATTCAGTAACAAAAACCCGTGAACGCAATTGTTCCTTCCTAAAAGGTCTTTTTAATAGCCTATAACAGAATTATACAACTATAATTATAACATATAACTGTTAAACATAAGGTAAGCAACGATAGTGTTTTTTTTTTTGTGACTTTATTAAGCTTAAATGTTAGGGCATACAAAAACACACTTAATATAAATTAAGTTTAATTTCATGAGTTATGTAGGTATGGAATACATACGTTAAGGTGATCTTCAGTTTACGGTCTACGTCTGAGCCAACATCAAGAACGTAGGTATTAAAAAAAAGAGAACTAATTATGTTAACGAATCAAGAAATTTCCTTGAAAATGGCATTCAATCGTAAGTGCATATTTTGCTATACACGGAAAGAATATTTTGCTATACACGGAAAAATAAGCTACAAATCACGAAAAAATAATAAAGTGATTGATAAAATAAACCTTGAATTGGAAATTACTAAATTAAGACTTTTTGTTTGCAATATTAAAAAATGAGCGAAATGAAGATATTGATACTCAAAAATTATATTTCAACACTTTTGAGTATCAATAATTCGACCGAGGAAAAAAATATTGCCATTAGCGAATCGCAATTTGATATAAATTTGTATCAATTTGGATATAGTGATTGATGGCTAAGCTGGAGTCGCTCTAGGTAGCATTTTTTTTTAATTTATTTTTATTACAGGCATACAAATTGAATTATTATAATTATTATTTCGTAGTCAAAAAGAAAAAAATGAAAATTTTGAAATCTAGGAATTGTGGTCGAAATGTTGATTTGCGTGTATTTTTATTTTGTTATTTTTCCTTTTTATTCTGAAATGTATATATACAATTTTATATATTTGAAAAAGACTTTTATTTTATTTACTTGATTTCTCTAGGATTCGATCCTGGTACCTTCCGCATATCAATCCAATACGCTACCACCTAGGCCATCGTACGATATAAAGGGACTATGTTGAAGCTTAATCACTTTAAAAACTTATTTACTTGTTCGTTGGTTCAAATCACCATATACATATTTAAATTATTCCCCTCGAAGCATAAACAAATTGTTATTTACTGTATAGTTTTGAAAATAACTATTTTCGTAAATTGCGATAGTTTGGGGTCAATATTTATATCGTAGCTACTTACATTTTGTTGGTTTGAGCATTGAGAAAATGAAAATCACCATTTAAATTTCGCAAAACAAGATCAATAAGTTGTAAATTTAAATTATTCCCCTGAAGTAGTAGATTGCGATTCAAAAACTTGTAATTTACTTTCAAGTCAACAAGCTCGATAATAAAAATCGAATTATAAAATTTAGCTTTTTACGATGATTTGAGTAGTAAATTACAAAGTATTCAGTTATTTTTTAATAAAAGCGCCTTGATTTACAATAAAAAGAGTCTCGTAAATTACAACATAAAATTTTGCAACTGGTGATTTTTCAATTCTTTCCGTGTAGGTATGTTTATTCATATATTTCATATTTGTGCATATTTCTTGAATAAATGCATACTTTTAAGGATATTTCTGAAAAAATATACAGAAATAAAAAAAAAAACAGATAAAATAAAGTTATACCGCACACATGCAACTCTTACCGAAATTAAATAGTTTAATCACTATTTGATCGATGACCGCGCACATAAGCAACGTTTAAATTTTATAATGTCAGGAATCAACATGATTTTTCACTCAACCACCTTTTTAGTATGATTTTCTGCATAATTTTGCAAATGCAGCCTGACATTTTAACTTTAATTGAATACTTTGTTTATAAACATACAACAAATCAAAGGGCACGGTAGTGCCCAGCCAAGTTCTGGCACTACACCCATTTTACAGGATCAAACTGAGGCTATTTTCGCCCCCCTCTAACTTCAGTACAAATAAAGTCAGAAACTTCAAACTCGCAGCACTTGCTAAGCTCACCAGGTTTAGGCAATCCACCAGATTTCAATTCTTTAGCATTTTTGGAGTATACAAAGAAAACATTCGAAAATTTCAGATTTTCCATTCAGGGGGTGTAGTATCCGCCCAATTTCATATTTGGAGCACTTTTGATTGATTTCATAAACTGATATAAATTATTTGGAGCACTTTTGATTGTCGTAGATTGATGAAATTTGGTACAACGGTAGGGCTAAAACTACAGGCAGAGGCAACATTTTAATATATTAGATTTTTCAATCAGGGGGCGTGGTATCCACCCATTTCCATAGAATTGATATAAATTATTTGGAGCACTTGTGATTGTCACGAAATGATGAAATTTGGTACAGCGGTTGAGCTTAAAGTGCAAAATGTTTAAAATTGAGATTTTACATTCGTAAACTTATATTTATTGAACAACGATATTTACTTATAACTAGTTAGATACGATGATATTATACATTTATTGGCACATATGGGGCCAAATTTTATACATTGTCTTAAATTTAAAGGATTATAAAATATAAAATACATGTCAAAAAATTAAATCTAAAAGTCGGTTGACTTAATGGTCCTCAGGGTGTTCCGTGCCGGTTGTCAAGTTGTGGTTTTGGTGGGGAGCTGGGTTGGCGTTTAGCCACGGTGATATGCTGACCCAGTTTCAGCGTAGAACGAACCTGCTCGCTCGTTGTCTGTGATGATGTTGTCGTCCAGGATGTCCATCGTACTGAGGTATCTCGGCTCGGTTTGTCGTTGCTCGGTGGCCATCCTTCTTATTAGTTGATTTGGGTGATTGTTGGTGTGTCCTACAAGCTTCTTTGCTTGTAGGAGTAGGTACCGGTCCAGGGGGATGATGTTCGCCTCTGTGTACAGACACTCATTGCTGTGGTGTCTCATTCGCTAGCGGTCGAAATGTAATCCGGTACAGATCCGGAGTAACTTTCTTTCGAATATTTGAAGTTCCTTCATGGCCATCTTCGAGATGGAGAACCAGATTGGAAAGGAATAACTGATGACAGGCCGCAGGAGCTGCTTGTACATAAGTATCTTCGTCTTCTGAGTTCTGACTGTCCGTTTCTGCGTTTCATCAATGGGTGGACTCGGTAGAAGGCCCAATTGGCTTTTTTGAGAACGTTTCGTGAGTGCGGGTTGAACCTAAGCAACTCATTAAAGTGAATGCCGAGGTACTTCACGTTCTTTTTGGCTGCTATCGTGGATCCATCTGGAAGATTCAGAACCAGACTTCTGCAGATCGCTGCGCTGTGACTACCTCTACTGGGTATACTGAAGCACACAAGCTCCGATTTGGAGGTGTTTATCCGCATGCCCCATTTCTTGTAGTAGGCGTAGAGCCTGTTAATGTGGTATTCAACTTTGCGTACAGCTGCCAGCGGAGACATCAATGTGGCGTTTGTAAGGGAGTCATCAGCATACAGGAGATTTTGGCAACCAGTTGGTATAGGCTGATCAGCTGTCATCAGGCTGTAAAGGAAGGGGCCTGGCTTCGAACCTTGGGCAGCTCCGGATTTGATGTTCTTCACTTGTGATTTACACTTGCCCAGTTGAACGTAGAATTTTCTGGAAGAAAGAAAAAAGAACTTTTGTTAGTGAGGGAGGTAAATGAAATACGTGAAGCTTATGGATAAGGGCTTCAATCCATACGCTATCGAATGCTTTCTCGACATCCAGAAAGCATCCAACGGTGAAACGATGATTGTTAAGGGCTATGGTGATGTCATGCTGTAACTTTAGGAGCGGGTGCAGAGTAGAGTGATTTTCCCTAAAGCCAAACTGCATGTCCGGGATGGCGTTTTCGCTGCAGAATCTCTTAAGTCTTCGAAGTAACACTTCTTCCAGTACTTTACTTATATTGTTTAGAAGCGAAATCGGCCTGTAAGAAGACACCAAGTTGCAAGCACCTTTCTTCGCGATGGCCACGATCTTTGCTGTTTTCCACTTTTGAGGGAAGTAGCAGTTGTTGATGCAGTTGTTCATGATGATTGTTAAAAGGATCATCACTGCACGTGGCAGTCTTTTCAGGATGTTATTTGAAACCCCGTTTGGTCCGGCTGATTTTTTCGGCTTTGAATTCCCGATGATATCCGCTACCTCCTCCAGATTGCAGAAATGTGTACTATCAGTTGGGTCACTTGCTAGGTTGTATTCACCAAAAATCACTCCTTCCGGGTGTGGCTGCAGGGTTTGCTGGATGGATGCCTCAACTTCGTTCAGAAACGTTGGAGAGATTTTACATTCATAGGGCGTGGCATCCGCCCATTTTCTCAGAATTGTTATTAACCCTCCAGTAGGCGCTGGGTCTACGGTCGTAGACCACTCTTCTTAAAAATACCGCCATTCTCAGAAAAAAAATTGTTTTGTACCTTCGTTCACAATAGCTGTAGATAATTCATTGTTCTACCTAATTAGTATGCTTATTGTTCACGTGGGAGGACAGGTGTCAGATATATAGGAGTTCAAAGTCCGTTGGTCTACGATCGTAGACCACGCGCCCACTGGTGTTACAAAATTATCTCATTAAGATTAAGATGAACAATCTTAAAAATGTGAATTATTTTCGTTTAAATATTTTTTTGTTCAGTGTACCTAATTCATCAGTTTAACTTAAAGTGATGAAGTGGAAATAAAAATATGTTCTTCTATAATCTGACCATGATTTTAAACTTATAAATGAATTTGTTCTTAAGTTTATTGTACTTTTTTTGTTTGTAATTTGTCACAAAAAATATGGAATTTCAAAGTCTTAGATTTTTGTTTGTTTTTGGTATAATGTTCTTATTTTTTTAATTAACCACTAAATTTGTTCAATTATTTGATGTCAAAAA
The DNA here is from genome assembly GCA_949320155.1 of Melangyna quadrimaculata. Classification (NCBI taxonomy): domain Eukaryota; kingdom Metazoa; phylum Arthropoda; class Insecta; order Diptera; family Syrphidae; genus Melangyna; species Melangyna quadrimaculata. The sequence goes on along the minus strand of OX439483.1, from coordinate 350,947,341 downwards.
AGTTTTTGTTTTGTCATAAACTTTTTTTGAGTATTTTTTTTTTTTATAAAAAAACGATTACGAAAAATCCTAAAAATATGAGTTATTTTCGTTTCAGATTTTTTTTTTCAGTGTATTAATAACCGTTTGACTTAAAGTGATGAATATGGCAAATAATATGTTCCTCAATAATCTGACCTCGATTTGGATACTAAAAATGCGTTACCAAATATTATTTTTTACAAAATAAAATGGTCTACAATCGTAGACCGCGCGCCCACTTGTGTTTAATTTACCCACGCGCCCACTGGAGGGTTAATTATATGGATCACTTCGGATTGTTGCAGAATAATAAAATTTTATAGACTTGTAGCCCAGTCAACGAAGACTCAAAATTATAAAATAAATGGAAAAAATAGGGCCCCTGGATTATTTTTTTAGATGATAGGGGTAACCCCCAGGTATAACATACCCAAAGTCCCAGCCCAGGGCCGCGAGCTAAACTTAGGAGGGGGTAATTGTGTCCCTCTTTAGATTTGCGTGAACATTGGCACAACCTAGCATGTTAGCGGAAAAGTCTATACCACTTAATTAGAGACAATTAAATTGGCTTAAAAAAATATAGGTATTCACATTTTATCCATGGTCAATAATTAAGGAGATGCGGGGTGTAGAAAAGTCAACAAATTTGAAAAACCTGTTATTGTCTTAGATATTGAATGTTTTCTGACCAATTTACCTAGAAAAAAAAAAACAAAAAAGGTAAATACACATTCATTCACTGTTATTTCATAATGTCTTGGCGCTAAGAAAGATGTTATAATTTCTTCTTTTTTCTATACATCCGGAACTATACGAAAAAGTTGATGTATACTACATTAGGCAAAATTTAATTAGCAACTGTCTTTTTCATATGGAACCAATAAATGATAACGTTATTTTTTTTAAGGAACACACTACAAAATTTGTCTGCCGTAAAGGGGAGTTCTTTCTCTCCCCCAGGGGCGTAGCTACCGCGGTATCAGCCGTATCAGTTATACAGGGGCCCCGAACCAAAGTTTGTAAGAAACTGGAATACATTTGAAAAAAATTAATAAATTCAAAAATCTCTTTTCTTGGCAGGTATTTTTTGCGACATCATATACAAAAAAAATTGTTTTCTTTCTTTTTTCATACCTAACTACTTAGGCCAACGCTAGTGAAAATGTTCTGCATGAAATTCTCATAGGTACACGAATCTACACACCAACAAAAAAATGCTTTTTTGTTTTGATGCACTGCACCAGTCGTTGATGCTGCAAAACACGTCCTATAGGTACTCTGTTCAGTTTGTATATTCAGTACAGGCCTTATGGGAGAGCTTTTTCAAACATACACGTGCTGGCTGATGTTTGCATTGTACTCATCTTAATAAATTGCCTTTGGAATAAAAAATAATAATAATAAAAAATATTCCGTACCTCCCATCATGACCTGTCTGCTCCGTCCGTGGTTGTGAGGAGACTGATTCAATTTTGTTTGACAATTTGGAAAAAATATACATATACTTTTTTGGGAACAGCATAAAATGGTGCTCAATGTTGAATAACGAGTCATCTGAGGAATATAAAATTATACCTAAAAGGGTTTGCCCTACTAGATGGTTATTAAGAAATGACGCTTTATTCCCCGTAAATAATTCATTAATAATGAAAGCATTTAAATGGTTTTTTTATAATACAAATTCTATATACCTACAACTGAAATACGTCAGCCAAGTAAAAGACTTAGCATTATAAATTTTATTTAGTTTCAAAAATAAAAGATGAACGTGATGAAAGTAAAAATATAATTAACATTTTAGAAAGCTACGAATTCATTGTATTGGTCTCGTTTTTTTCTTCTTTATTCGAAATCATTAACCCTGTGTCCAAAGCCTTACAGCAAAAGGACAATGATTTACAAAAATACAATGAATGACTTATATTTTAAATAGACTTAGGGCCAATTTATTTACAGTCCATTAAAAACTGGTTTGTGTCGTCTTAACATTAATATCTCTTTTAATATAATAATGTCATTCATAATACTTTATTAATTTTTTTGATTTATTCACTCGCCTTTAGTTAGCTGGTTCTCTTTAAATTGCTGCTTTAAATTTAAATAATTCGTACCCAGTTCATCAAAAACACTAAAATGCTTATAGATTGTCTTTGCACCAGAAGGTGTTTTAAATTTTGTTTTCCGCGTCGCACTTTATGATAAAAAAAAGCAAACAAAAAATCGACTGTCAACGCTAATTGAGAGTGAATAAAAAGAAACAGTTCGTCAATCCTCTATTAAGGCTAAACATCCCCCTTAACATGTGAATTTTGTCGTTTTAGCTAAAGCCGAGTTTAAATTATTTATTATTAAACGGTATTTAAAATCGTTAAAGGAGGGTGAACAAATTAAAATATTTAAAATCGATCAATTTCTTATTTTGAATAGCAAATTTAAATTAAATGGAAAACGAATAAATTATATCTAGAGAAATAGGAAATCAACAATCATTCTTAAGTTTGCTTTTCGAGTGCAGAGATTTAGGAAAAGAGTGGGGGTAACAACTGTTTTTAAAAATAAAAGAAGGGAAAAAACGAAACGCTTTTTTGATAAATTATCAGAAGATGAGAGAATATCAGACCTGGATTCTTACTTCAAAGTCAATGTTTACTATTGCTGCTTAGATATATTGATTTCTCAAACCAAACAAAGATTTCAGAGCCTCTATGATCTAAGTAATTTATTTGAAGTTTTACAACCAGAAAAACCTTTATCCTTTTCAATTGAAAAAATTGCGAGGGAAGCAGGGAAATTGGTTGCTAAATACAATGAGGCCCCATCAGTTGATCTTTTTGAACAACTAATTACTTTAAAATCCTGTCTAAAATCAGAAATTCAGAAAATTCAGTCAACTAAGGAACTCACAGAGTTATTGCTAATTAAATACAATAGCCTTGCATACAGTTTTCCGGAAGTAATAACCAGTAGCGGATCTAGGATTTGGCTGTGGGGGGGGTTTGGTAGATCCAGTTTGAGACATTAATGGCCAGTTTCCCAAGTAAAACTACAATATAAGTTTAAACTTAAGTTCAGTACTTGATTCGGTTTCAAAGTAAACCTTGAACTTACATAATTCTGTAGTTCTAGTTAAACGAATGTATTCTGCCATTTAAACTTCAGTTCAACGTTCAGAACACTTGATCGTTATAATCATTCCCAAATCTAAATTGACAACTGCCATTTAATAATAATAACAATTTATTATATTCCTTTCTATTTGAAATTATTTTTTTTAATGTTTTCGAGTGACGAGGAAATGTAACATTCGTTGTGAGAGTGAAAAGAGAAAAACGCTTCCCTTGAAGAACAAATTATTTTAACTATTGTGACGATGTTGATTTGTTTGAAAGTTGCCATTGCCATCATACAGTCATATTAATCTTCGCTCTATTGAACTGAGGTTCATTTTAAACTGTGAAAACCAACGATTTGACCTTTAAATTTGAACTGAAGTTCAGGATCAGTTAAACTTAATTTTAAACTTTCACTGTGAAACTGGCCATAAGTAATACAATTTGTTTGTCCACAACTTAATTTTATAATTTATAACTAATATAAAAAAGTTTTAGTTTAGGTTAAAGGTTTTTTTGTGAAAATATAAAAAGTTATATAAATAATTGAATTGAATAGCCGTGTTATTTGTGCATTTATATCAGCTTCTATCCCCGGTTTAAAATGTTTTTAATATAAAGTACCATAATATCTGCAGTATTTAACATTTAAATTATTTTTAAGTGGAGATAGAAAAAAAATCTTTATACCTTCAATTTTCAGCCACGTCAAGCTTTGAACCACCAGAGGAAAAAATCCGTCAATAAATTTGCACGTCAGTCTAGAGGGATCGCAAATATTCACACGCATGATTTTCTGAGTGCCCAGAGAAAACTCTGATTTTGATTTGTTGTTCCCAAATTCTCCTCTGGTTTTAGCCAATTGCGTTTTTCTTGCAAAGTTAGCTAAGTTAGCTAAGTTCTTAGGGTGAATTTTCGTTTAATTTTGCATGGTCATTTTTAAGCCCCGACGCCGTTTTTTTAATTATCTCTTCAAGCTTTAGCCCCAACTTGGACTTGACAGTCCCTTGAGTCAAGCCCAAAAATTTTCTGGAATACCTAAGGTAAGTTTTAAAGGCGTTAGCCCCGACCACGTTGTTTTTAGTCCAATTATTGTTAAGACCTACTCGCGAGCTGTTTTTTTTCGTTGCAATTTTCTGTCAATTATTCGTAGCCCCGAACTTGTTTTTTTTACAATTCCCTTCAGGTTTCAGCCCCAACCTAATTAATTTGGAGATTAGAAAAAAAAACCCTTAGGTACAACATACTTAAAGTCCCAAGCCCAGGGCCGCACGCTTTAAGCAGGAGTTGGGGGTTAATGTCCCCTTTTGTAGTTTTTCTTCAATCCTTGGACAGCTAAACGTAATAAAGTCAAAGTCTATATCACTAAACGAAATCAAAAACTGGATGAAAGGAGAGATACTCTACTCCGCTGTTGAGAGTTTTTACCTACGAAATGGGGATGGGCCAAAAGTGGAGATGGCTACCTCTTACTACCACTGACCCAATAGCTCCGGAAGAAAATATAAATAAAATTTTTTGTGCCTGTACAACAGTGTGCGGAGGGTGTTTTGGCTGTCGAAAAGCAGGCATTGCCTGCTCAATTGTTTGCGGCACTTGCCATGGTGCATGCACGAATGGTCCTCCTCAACAGGGCATGCACTAGGACTCAGAAGAACCTTTACAGTGATGACGACATGAGTGGAAATTGCAGTTAGCATGATGATCATAATGATAATGAAGATGTGTTTTAATTTAAAAATTTCTTCTAGCAAAAAAATATGTAGGGAATTTTATTTTTTTTTTTCTCTTTGTTATACAAACGTTGCCTTTATTACGTTTAGTTGTCCAAAGATTGAAGAAAAACTTCAAAAGGAAGGGGACATTAACCCCCAACTCCTGCCTAAAGCTTGCGGCCATGGGCTGGGGACTTTGAGTATGTTGTACCTAAGGGTCAGTTCTACCACTCAGACAGTACCTTGGGTGGCTTGATTTGCAGCTTCAAAGAATTTATTCGTTCTTAACCCTAAAAAGATAACCCTATTTCATGTCCCATAAGAGTTACATGTAATTGTTACGTCGATTCGACGTAGGTTATCTTTCTAGGGTTAAACCTCAAGCTCAAAGAAACACTACTATCACATACTTCACACTATAACAATAACAAACATTAAAAAAAAAAAAACAACATAAAAACTGTCGTCGCAACTTTCAATTTTCTCAAAAACTAGGAGACATAGCACCATTTAGTTTTCAGTTAAGAGTTATAAGGGGAAATGAATAATAAAAGCCAATACAGCCTCTTATTTCCAAATTAAAAAAAAAAATCAGAAACTAAATTTTCAATTTTTTTTATTTTGAGTTTGAAAGTAATTTTTACAAAAACTATGGACATCAATAACTTGATTTGAAAATAAAATAAAATAACGAAGTTTTGGCTTTCAAAAAAGGTAAATTTTGTTGTTGTAAGTGTTGCCGTTGTTTTTTAATAAAAATGACCCTCCTATCTAAAGGGGGAGAAAGAACCCCCCTTTATGGCAGACAAATTTTGTATTGTGGTCCTTAAAAAAAAAGGTTATCATTTTTTCGTTCCATATGAAAAAGAAATTTGCTAATTAAATTTTGCCTAATTTAGTATAGGTACATTAACTTTTTCGTACAGTTACGGATGTATAGAAAAAAGAGGAAATTATAACATCTTTCTAAACAAGACATGATGAAACAACAGTGAATGAATGTGTATTTACCTTTTTTGTTTTTTCTTAACCCCTCATCTCCTTAATTATTGACGCTAGACAAAATGTGAATGTAGTTTTTGAATGACAATTTGATTGTCTCTAATTAAGTAGTATAGACTTTTCTTTTAACATGCTAGGTTGTGCCAATATTCACGAAAATCTAAAACGGAGCCTTCTTTTTGCAAGAAAAATTCCTTTGTTGACTGTAGTAGTTCATGTGATTAGAACAAAGGAGGTATTGGAAAATTTTAAATAATCCATTTAGGGGCGTGGCACCCACCCATTTTCTCAGAATTGTTATCAGGTACAGTGATCTTCTGATTGTCGTAAAATGATGAAATTTGGTTAAGCAATAGGACTTGACATGCAAGCAAAGGTAAAATTAAAAATTTCAGATTTATCATTCAGTGCGCGTGGCAACCACCCATTTCCACAGAATTAATATTAAATATATTGAGAGCATTTGCGATTGGTACAGGATGATGAAATTTGGTAAAGCGGTTAGTTTTCAGGTGTATAAAAAGAAAAAGTTGAAATCGTGAAATTTTTCATGCATGGGCGTTTCGTCCACCCACTTTTTATCAATAATTATCATTTAAATGGAGCTTATGAAAATTGGTAGACGGGTAGGACTTGTAGGACATACAAAAGGCATACATTAAAAACTTACTTTTCATTACGAGGCTCTTATTGGGCGTTTATTCCACCCACTTTTCCGGGTTAAAAAGAACCTTTGCAAAAAGTAGTGAAATCACACCAAAAACATAAATGTTAAAAAAGTAGCCAAGTTCTTCTATATACAAAAACCTTTGCGTAAAAATTCAGCCATAAAAAGGAGTGAGATCCAAAAGTACGCCAAGTTCTAAGTTTATTAATGTTAAATATCAAATGTTTTAGTAGTGTAATACGAAAGAACTTTAAAATTATCAGAGCAATCTGTTATTTAATGATAACTGACTTAAATTAAGTTGGTTTACTTGGCATGATTTCTTTTTTTACCTAATTACTCAATTTTGAAATGAAAACTTGAATAGTAATTCAGTAATTCAGTACAAAGAGAGCTGAACAAAACCAAAGGTACAAACTAAAGAAGTCAGTACATATTCATTTTGATGATGAAACAGTTATAAACACCAAACAGATAGATTTTCTTTCCAATGAAAAGAACAAGTCAAGATTAATTTCTGTTCTCTCAACGGCACTTCGAAACAAAGGTATAAAAGTTAGGAAAGCAACAGACGATGTATAACTCATGTTATTAATTATTGAAACTGCTATAGAAAAATCTGGACATAATACTTATGTTGCAGTGATAGGTAAAGATGGTGATCTGATAGTTCTACTGACGGCCTTAACACCACCAGAAAGACAAATAGTTTGTATCAAGCCAAGCCATGGAAACCTTGAGAAGAAACAATATTCAAGCAAAGATTTGGAAAACTAGGGCCTGGTGAATAGAATTGTTTTCTGACATGCGTTTAGTGGATGCGACACCACTTCGGCATCATTCCGAAATCCGGAAAGGTTAAATGAAATCCATTAATTATTCCAAAAAGTATACTGCAGAAATACAAAGTATGGCTGATATTTTCAACAATCCAGCCTCTGCCCTCTCTGCTGTAGAGAACGCCGACAAAAGAATGTTCCTAAAATTGTACGGAGCACCCCCTAAATGTATATCTTTAAATTTAAATCTATATTACATGTTTATGCAAGCTGTCACGAAAATCAAACCAGACACTACCACCAATTGAAGGAGCGGCAAAACAACATTCATATATCTACAGGTTGTACCTCCAAGTACAACATTGGATGGGAAAACACTTACCACCCGAAAGCTAGGGTTGGAAACTGGTCAATGATCAGCTAATTCTAGCCACAAACGAATACCTGTTTGCGCCTACCAAAATTATAAAATTATTTTTTTGTAAATGCAAGACTGGAGGAGGATCCAGATGTGGCTGTAGAAAAGCAGCACTATGATGTACAAGCAATAAGCATATGTCATTCTTGCCATGGTGAATGCTTGAATGATGAGCAATTAATAATAGACGAAGAAGAAAACCAGGAATATCTGCATTGAAATGATGTTTCTGCAGCACCCTTTTTGCAACAACCTGCTACGTGCAATATACTTTAATCAAAGAAGCAGAATCCTCTTCAAGGAAAAATATAGATTAATTTAAACTTTGTGCTTCCAATTGTACTTTTATTTAGGTACTATAATTTTGTTAACATATTTTAACTTATTATCATTAATATTTATTACGTCGTACTCATAAATGTGCTTAAATCATCAGCTTTTAAAAAATTTAGTTTTGTGTCTAAGAATTTTTGACAAGCTCTTGACGAAAAAAAAAAATATATTTCACAGCTGCTTATTTTATTACTTTTTGGTACTACAATTGGTATAAAGCGAATGTTAAAATATGAACGGGCGTGGGAATATCTCTTCTTGTAAGTATATACATACCTACATACCATCAGTTTTGTAGATAATTTTCTTGACATCATATTTGCTGAAGATTATTTTTGTATTCGTGTAACAGTTTCCAAGATAAACGAGAAAAGTTGAAAAAAACTACATGTTTCTCTTAAGTGCGGCCAGAGTTATTTTCTTAACTATTACAGATATGAAGAAATGCAAAGCTACTTTTTTTAGGAAATTTAATAAGCTTTATTTTTGTTGATAACTATTTTTTGATTTCACCAACGGTTTCCAAGATAAACGTGAAAACCCGAAAAAACTACATGGTTCTCTTCACTGCCGCAAGCGCTCCAGTCAGATTCTTGAGGACTTTTTTTTAGGGCATCCTTAGACATCTCTTAGTAACTGTGCCAAGTTTCAAAACGTTTGCATTTATTTTGAGGTGATGACAGTTTATATCCTTCATTAACTGAACCGCACAAGCAGAGCAACTCATTTGGGGTGATCGTTTAGTTTGTGTCAAAACACAAAATGTTTGGTTACTCCAGTCGTTGACGTAATAGTTTTTGCATGGGATTGAAACTTCATATTTTAAAATATTTTTTTGTCAGATAATAAAAACCCAAGTTTGAAAATAAATCATAGATTCCTTCTTAAAATATTAAATAAAACAATAAAATAAATTAATTTTTTTTTTAATTAAAATTTTTTATATTTAAAATTTGTGTATGCATTATTACTAAGGTTGATTAAAAACTTACTTAGAATAAAAATTCATTTAGTTCGGTAACGCGGATAACTCGAAAGACGGAAATGCAAGAAATAGTTATATGCAAGCTTCCAGTATTTTTGGTCCAAAAACAAAAATTTCAATTAAACATATAAAACATGGGAGCGGGTCAAAATTCTGGATTTCAAAATTCTGTATGACCAAAATTCTGTTTGAAATTTTTTTGAAAATGCTGTATGACCAAAATTCTGTATTTCATAATTCTGTATTTAAAAATTCTGTATGTCCATAATTCTGTGTATCCAAAATGCTGTATGTGCAAAATTTCAGTATTTTAATTAAGAATTCACTTTTTTTTAATGTGATCTCCATTTCTTGCCCTTGTCACCTGTGCGTTTGTGAAATTAGACCCGTCTTTAAAATCTTAGTGTATTATCGCCTCTAGGCACATCAGACCATTGTGTCATATCTGCGAATTTCTTGTGCCACCAAAACACAGTTAAAGAAAAAACTCCCAAGAGAACCGTTTGGCAGTACGAGAAAGCCAACTGGGACGGTCTCAATGTTTTCTTCAGGAACTTTAACTGGTCACTATGCTTCCTCGATAGTGACGTAGATTCCAGTGCAGATATGATTACAAACTTAATTCTTTGTGGAATGAGAAAATTTATCCCGAATAGGGTGAAATCTATCAAACCCAAAGAAAACTCATGGTTTGATTCGAGCTGTAAGGAGGTTATTAGGGTTAGAGAAGTAAGCTTCCGAAGTTATAAAGCCAACCCTACTGAGGAAAACCGGAAAAAGTTTCAACAAGCTAGAAAGACCTGTAACGTTCATATTCGACGAACCAAATTTTTACATGATCAAAAGATACGGCAAAAAATACTACAATGTCCCAAAGGTAGTAAAAATTTTTGGTCATTTGTAAAAAACATACGAAACACCACCTCGTCCTCGGTTCCAACGCTCGTCTTCAATGATACTCCTTTTGTCAGCTCGCAAGATAAAGCCAATTTGCTTGCAGCACAGTTTGCTGTTAATTCGACGCTGCCAGAAAGTGTTATGACTCCTCCTGTACTTGAGAGCGTAAATGATTTTATGGGCCAAATCTTCTTTCGCACTCGTGCAGTTGCTAGAGTTCTAAAAGATCTCGACGTTCACAAATCCGCTGGCCCGGATAGTATCCCTCCCATTGTTCTGAAGAGGTGTTCTTCAACGCTGGCAAAACCACTGCGTAAGCTTTTTCATCTGTCCTACTCTACTGGTTTCTTTCCGAGTGGATGGAAAACAGCATTTGTCCAGCCTGTCCCTAAAAAAGGCGTATCTTCTTCACCCTCCAACTATCGGCCAATTGCGCTTACGTCCCTTCTTTCCAAGGTCATGGAAACGCTGATTAATTTTCAGCTAAAGAAATATCTCGAAGAACGAAAGCTTCTTAATGACCGGCAGTACGGCTTTCGTAGCAATAGGTCCACTGGTGATCTGATGGTATATCTCACCGAACAGTGGCACAAATCTTTACATCGTTTTGGAGAAAGTAAGATTATTGCGCTTGATATTTCTAAAGCATTTGATAGAGTTTGGCATCAAGCTCTCTTATCGAAAATGCGTGCATTTGGTATTGATGAATCTCTTCTTCGTTGGATTAGAAATTACCTTTCGGACCGTTTAATACAAGTTGTATTGGATGGTTTCAAGTCTGAAATTCACAAAATAAATGCTGGTGTGCCCCAGGGCTCCGTTCTGTCTCCGACTCTCTTCCTTATATTCATAAACGATCTTTTATCTGAAACTTCTAATCCATTAAATTGTTTCGCTGACGACAGTACCCTCAGCTTTTCATATTCGTTCTTAGATTCACATCCATGTCCTTCGGATGTGGAACTTGAACGGCAGCGTATGATAAGCTCATTAAATTCTGATCTCGACAGCATTGTCCAATGGGGAATAAAAAATCGTGTAGAATTTAATGCTTCAAAAACTCAATGCTGTCTACTGTCGTTAAAACAAAACCCACCCCCCATGCCACTATCCATGAGTGGCACTTGCATTGAGGAAACCGAAAAGCTTTCAGTCCTCGGTATGTGTGTCACAGACCACCTTTTATGGAACGACCACATATTCGACATCGCCAAAAATGCTGCTAAGTGTTTAGGTTTTCTCCGTCGATGCAAGAAATTTTTCTCCCCTTCTGATCTGGCTGTGATCTACAAAGCCTTTATTCGTCCAAAACTTGAGTATAACTCTCACATTTGGGCAGGTGCTCCAATAACCCACTTGAGTTTATTGGATAGAATTGAAAAGAGAGCTCTTAAAATGATAGGTGAAAGAACTATAACGGAAACATTCTCATCTCTTGAGCACCGTCGAAATGTTTCATGTCTTTCGTTATTTTACCGTTATTTCCATAAACAATGCTCTAGTGAAATAGCCAGTTGCATTCCTCCCCTTAAACAATTCAACCGTAATACTCGCGCTTCTAGAAATGCCCATCAGTTTACCCTTGAGCCCAATTTCGGACGTACTGTTAAGTACAGAGATTCTTTCTTTAGTCGCACTACTCGAATGTGGAATGCTCTACCCAGCTCAATTTTCCCCTCCCATTGTGATCTACAGACGTTCAAAACCAATGTGCATCGGTATCTCCTTTTAAATCCCCTCCAATCTACCTAATCGCTCGTGCTGTGTATATCATCTTAAGGGTAGTCACAACCCCTTTTGCACGCGCTTAATTAAAAAAAAAAAAAAAAAAAAAATCTAGTATTATTCGAAGTTTATGTCGTTTTTGTGATGTTTTTTCGTCTTTTGAAATTTTTTAAACGAGATGTATAGATTTTCGATACAAAATGGAAAAAAAGGTTATCCATGTTGGTAACTTTTTTAATATTGCTTCTATTTTATTTACTCAACCCATCCATCTTCCAACCATCAATACTGTTAATGTTGCTTTGCATCCTTTGAATACTTCCGTTACTTTCTTTGAATTTCTTTTAAACCAGGCTTCCAGTTTCAAAATTTTTTTATCTTCAAATTTATCTAGCAAAGAATGGTAGTATTGACTGATCTTATGGCAGCATCAAAAGCCAAGCTTTTTATCATAAAAAATCTTTAATTATTCTGTATTTAAGAAAAAATCGGTTAGACAATGTAAAAAAGAGCGCAATTTTTTACATTATCAAATCCATTTTTTCTTAAATACAGAATTTTGAAAACAGAATTTTGAAATACAGAATTTTGGTCATACAGAATTTTGATCATACAGAATTTTAAAATACAGGATTTTGTTCATACAGATTTTGTGTAACCAGAATTTTGAAAAACAGTATTTTAAAATTTCTATAAGTTTTATAGAAATCGATCCATCCGTTCAGTCTATAGGCTTAGGTGTTACAAATTGATAGATGAACAGATAAAACTGCGGGACCCACTATTTTCGAATTCTCTGTTATCGTAATGACATATTTGATCAAAATCTCAACTTAAAATTATGTCAAGGATGGGAAACTTGCTATGTAGTACCAATGAATTGCAAGTCAAAAAGATGCTAACGAGAAAGAACTGCAAAAAAATATAAAAAAAAAGTTATTTTTAATAGGATATATTTTCGTCAATTTACATCCAAAAAATTAATTTGATCTGTCATATTAAAGGCTTGACCATCTTCGTTGTTTCATTCTGATATATCTCGTGAAAAACTTTGCTCCAAAAAAAGTTATGAGCAATTTAGTAAAAAAAAATTAAATCAGTAATTTTTCGATTTTTTTAGGTCAGTTTTTGACAAATTGCAATACCTAAATTTTTTTATAAAATTTTTTTAACCAGAAATTTTGATAGAAAATCTAATTTCCTACAAAAAGTTTCTTAAGTTTAATTCACAAATTCGGCTCAGTTTTCGAGTTATATCGACAATATTAAAAATTACCAGTGTGACCATTCTCAGAAACGCATAAATGAATTTAAGCGAATTTTGTGTTTTAAGTAAGCTTAAGTTACACACAAACATATTCAATAATAAAAACTCGTGAACGAAATAGTTCCTTTCTTCCCTTAAAATTCCGGTCTATTCAATTGCCTATACATTTTTTTAAAATTATAATATCATAAAAGCAATTCCAGTTGATGGGACTAATTTATAAAATTAAAAATTGAACATTAAGACTAGCACCACTGGAATCTGATGATTGGTGTGGCAGCCATGAAATTGCAATAATTCCACCCAAATGCAATGGTGGTAGCCCACTCAAGTGGTTATTATTTCATTAAAACATTCATATTTAATATGCCGGAGCGATAGTATGCAGCCTAACTGGGAGTGTGTTATCATACGAAAACCCAATTTAATAAAATATAAAATCATTAATTTATTTTCTTCACAAGTAGGTACTTTAATTTTTTATTTTTTTTTAAATCATAACCTGAGCTCAAAAACTAGGTAACTAAATTTATAAAATTTTGGAGATAGCTGATATTGAAAAGCTGTTCGCCCGGGTAACCTTAATACATAATTTATAAGAGTGGTACTAGTTTAAATTTAAATTAAATACAAACAAATTCATAATTAATTCTTTTGTTATATATTTTTAATTTTAAGATAAATATCTGTACATACATATATGGGTTGGGTACGAAATCCCGATTCACAAAATCCCGCATCACAAAATCCTGATTCACAAAATCCCGAATCACAAAATCCCGAATCACGAAATCCCACCACTTCAATACTAAATTGACAGCACTTTATGATTTTCATTTTTCCTTAATTTGCGATATTAGCCAATCAAAATCATAGCCCCGCCTCTTTTGCATTTTTTGAAGACAGCACTGTTTTGAAATTGTCAATACTTTTAGTTTTGGTCATTGGTCACTCGATTCTGTGAGAACCAACAAAAACGGAAAAAAAATTCTGTTGTTTATTTACCCATTGTATTTAAAATCTATAGTAATATCATGAAGAAAAAAACTGGCGCTAGTCGAAGTGAGGACAGTAAGAACTAAAATTTGGCTAAAATTCGGGAGACATTAAGCCTTGTATATAAAATCCATAGTACTATCATGGACAAATTTTTTTAGGGCGACCCACTGCCTGTGGTGGCGCCACTTTAGCTCGCGGAGAAATCCATTTTTGGGAGACAATTTTCGGCGGAGACTTCCATTTTTGGGAGACTTGCATTTATCGGAGAATCGAGACTTATGTAGTTAGAGCAAGAGAAGTGTATTTTTTTTCGATTCTAATAAGAATCAAATGGAGTAAGCGAGATTACCAATTGAAGGTTTTTTTTAAACGTCTATGATGAGAAAAAGGTGAAGAGAATGACAAAAAAATGTTCGCATCCTTTTTGATTGAATGTGCAAAGTATTTTTTTTTTTTTCTTGATTTACTGATATAATATATGCGAGAAGAACAAGAGAAGTAGAGAGTAGACATACATAATGATAGTCGTCGTCATCAACCTTGAAGCAAGGAATATAGTTTTTTTTTGTTGTGGGAAGAATAATGCGTATAGGTATACCTACATTCGTATATTCAAGGGTACCCAGCGGGAAAAATTGAAAAATTCGTTGAGGAAAGATCAGCTTTTTCCTTGAGGAATGGCAGCTGCACCGTCCACTTTTCAGCTGATTCCTTTGATGAAATTAACATGGGCATGTCCTAGGCGGGAAGCACATGCTGAAAATCCGATGAAAATATTTCCCGCTGGGTAGGTTGATTTTAATGCGGGAAAGAAAAATATGGTCATGTTGTGTAAGTATATTTATATATTTGTATATGCCATCGTATAGGTATTATTGAGGGTAGTTTTTATATTAAATTGTCTGGCAAAGATTTCTTATTTGCCGTGAAATTTGTTGCAAGTGCAAGATTTTGAGCATATTTTTTTGCGGGAAAGGAAAATATAACTAAATAGGTTTAGATATATTCGTATAAATAATGAATGGTAGGTTTTATTAATATCTTAATTGTAGGATGATTTTGAGTTTGACCTGAAATTTTTTACAAGAAATTTACAATTTACTATTCAGAGGAATACCTATATAAGTTAATGACAAAAGTGAGAATTTGTATGCAAGTTGAGGTAGGTAGATTCTTGGTGGTAGGAAGATTGTATACCTAGGTACAGAAACTAAAAACAAATTTCCTGTTTTTGGCTTGAAATTTGTTTGTTTGGTAGGTAGGAGGTAGGTAGGTTTATTTGGTTTGACTTTGCATTCACAATTTATCATACGAGTAGGAATGTAGGTAGGTATGAATGTACCTACCTAGGTAACTTTTAATTTTTTGACACTGGAGTCTGTCAATGTGGTGGTTGAATTTCAGCCAGTGGGCGATATGATAGTGGGTAGGTAGGTTTTATAAGTTTTAGTTGTCAGATAATTTTTTTTATTTGAGTGTAGGTTAGGTAGGTACCTACCTACCTAGCAGTTTTTGAAATATATTGTTCGTTTAATTAAAACTACCTATAGGTATGTATACTACATAGGTATGTAGCTAACATTTTTATTTTTCAAATCAACCAGAAGGCGAAAATGAATGTAAATTGCAATATGGATAGTGCACTGAAAATTGAATTAGCTATAGGTAGGTATGCACATACTTATATGTATACAGAGTGTCCGGTAATTCATAACCCATACTTTGGAATGTGATTTTTGGTTATATTCTAAGAAAAAAATTGTTATATAGTAAAGTCTGATTTTCAACTTTGACATAATTTTTTGAGGATTTAAAAAAAGGCAAACTTTGGTGTACCCCGACCCCTAAGGTTAATTTCTCTGTCAGTGCTAATGGTAGGGACCTCATTTTGGACTTTTTTAAGTTAGAAATAACTAGCCTTTAAAACTACGTTTAAGTTAAGCCGATATGTGCTTAGGGTTGCTAGATATTTAATTTTAAATGGTGTTCAATTTTCGTTGCCCGAGCAGAATTTTGACGTTGAGGTCAATTTTTTATTCAAAAAATGCCTAATAACATAAAATTTTATTATTTGTACCTGATGAATAAAACAATAATAAAAAAAACTCAGTAATAAGTGCACCCAAAAACCCATACATTTTATGATACTTGGGAAAATCTTAACCAGGTAAAAAATCGAATTTTGGGTTTTGTACATACTTTTATTGCAGCACCTATTTAATTGGGTCCAAACGGTTATAACTGTCTATTTAAACATGGGTTTGGCAAGTTTTATATCTTTTTAAAAACTACAGAAAAATAGTCAATTTTTGAAATATAAAACCTGTATTGAGCCATATGAATTTTGTTCAGGGAGCTCTTCAGAAGATTGAGGTCAAAATTTATTTTGGCAAAGTTCAATATTAACTAATGAATTTTAGGCAAATGGTGATGCCAATGAAAAATATTTTACTCAGTAAAGTTAGTGGAACTATAAGTCAATGTTTTAATGCAAAATTTGTAAAAAAAAGAAAACAAAAATCAATTGTGGACAGGGTAAGCAAAAAACTGGTTCAAAGTAAGATTTTTTTTTCAAATTTCAAAAAACATCTGTTTCTCGAGAACTACTATGATTCGGTATGGAAAAGTTACCAAATTTCTCATAGGGTATGCCCTGGCCTTTCACCAGTTATTGGTTTGGACCATTGTTAATGGGACACCCTGTATATGTACCTAGGTAGGTACATATACAGATCAGACTTCATCTCAATTTATTTTTAAATTTTGGTACACGAATTTGATTTCGGTATATTTGTGTTTACCGAGGCTTTTCTTTGGTACGCGGTACACAGCGTTAATTTTCGGTACTGTACCGGTCGTTTTGGTACAGGACCTTAGGTATATCTATACTTTTAAAATCTAAAAATCTTAAAACAATTTTTCTGAAAAATAATTTTAAAAAGTGAGAACGCCGGGATGAAACGCCAATTTGTATGGACTAAAGGCCGTTAAAGGCTATATTGAATCAATTTTAAAAATACTTTTTTTTAACAATTACCTTAAACTAGAGAACAAAAATTGGAAAAAATGTATACATTTTCTTTTTTCAAAATTTTATCTGACTAAATACTATTTTTTTCTTTATAAACTGCTTCAATTACTTTTTAGTCAAACACTTAAAACTAGAAGAACATTTAAATATTATAATCCAGGAAAATTAGACATAAATTGCTACAAAGTTCGGAAAAATTATATACAGGGTTTTTGTTTTTGAATCAGCTTTTTTATGGTGTTATGAATTTTTGAGTACAAGTCCCCATCGATCCTAGCTCCGCGTCTATTAAAAAGTGGGGGTAAAAGGTCACGAAGCATGGTAATTCGCTGATTTTGATCAAACAAAAATCGTCGACCAATTATCATTGAAAATTAGGATCAAAAGCGTACCTACAAATATCTGGGGTGAAAGGGTGTTTTAAAGGTAGGGTTGCAGAATGAAGGATGGGGTGTGGATTTTTACTGAAAAAAGTTTATAAAATAGTGTTAATGAAATTGTGAAAAAATGTGACATTTGTCATGATAATGAAGTCATGAAGAGGGTAGACGGGTGGTTTTTGAGGAGGGGTCAGGGGGTATTCAAACCACAAAAAATTATTTTGAGGTAACGTACGCATATGGCACATCGTTTGTCCACTTTTTTTCACAATTTCACTGACACTATTTTATATACTTTTTCATTATAAGTCCACACCCCATTCTTCAATCTTCAACCCCCCCTACTATAAAATCACCTTTCACCCCAGATATTTGTAATCACGCTTTTGATCCTATATTTCAATGATAAATTGAAATATTTACGTCATGTTTCATTAGTCGACGATTTTTGTTTGATCAAAATCAGCGAAATACCATGCTTCGTGACTTTTGGCCCCCTTTTTTTAATAAACGCGGAGCTAGGATCGATGGGGGAATTCTACTCAAAAATTCATAACACCATAAAAAACCTTGTATATAATTTTTGTATTTTAAAACCTTTCATTTGATACTTCCTTTATAAATATCAAAAAATAATTGCCCAAGTTATGGCCATTTACGAGTATTTTATGTATTGGTATATAATTGTGTATCACTAGTTTTTTTTTTTAATTTTTTTAAAGCGATAAAAATCAAATTTTGATTTTTTTATTCAAACGCCCCCACTTTGTTCCCGTTAGTTTAACAAATAGAAAATTATTTACATACTTACTAGTAAGTAGCAGGTCGCCAAAGGCGCCCGTCGCCAAAGGCTATGTTATTTAATGTATAAATTACTTGACGCTACTCACGCTTCACTTAAAAAAAGAAGTTATTTTAAAGATGTGGCGAACCTTAAAATTTTACTCAATTTAGGCTTATTAAAGTTAGTGTTTTTTTGTAAAAAGTTAATTTCTTCCTTGTACAAAATTTAATTATTTTAATAACGTTAATTTTTTTTTTGTAAAAAAGTTTTTTTTTTTTTTTTAAATTGATTTCTTTTAAAAATTGATTTTTTTTGTAAAAAAGTTAATTTTTGTTAGTAAAAAAGTTAATTTTTTTTTGTAAAAAAGTTAATTTTTTTCCTCAATAAATTTTAAACAAAAATTTAGGCACATTTAAAGGCTTATTCTAATAGGTATCTTAATTTGAAAATTCTTTCCAGCAGAAATGAAGTTAGGATTTTTTAAAACTCCAATTAGAAAATTGGTAGGCGATTGTCGACCATGAACCAAACAGAGAATTTCAAAGAAATTTCCCAAATTTTGAATTACCAAGAGTGACGATTTAGGTAATAGATGCCCTTAAGACTCAACAACATGGCCACATAGTGGTAAGTTATAAGTTCAAATTTCTCACTGAAAATCCTAAATAATGGTAGCCATCATTCCTATTAATTTCAAATTTCTAAACTAACACCTTAAAAAGACAAAAATCAGCGAAAAATAATCATAAACATTCAGTTTAAATTTGGGTAGGTCTAGGTACCTACTTACCTACAAGTTTCTGCCTTGATATTAATACAAATTATATACAACCCATACCTACTTTTCTAGGTTAAAATAAAAGAGCGACATACCTACATAGCTAACTACCTACCACGAGCCATACTCATCAAAAAACATCATCGCCATCAAACTCATAAATTATTGCATCACTCATATTCTTACCAAGAGACCTAAATATCTAGAATGCAAAAAAAAAACAATCTACCTACCTATTATGCCTTGACATTCACGCGCCGCGACGCCGTCACTATTGTCTTCTTGCACACAAGACACCCAAATCTGTAAGAAAAAAACCACCCCTTCCTCTTTAACCGCACACAACCCAACAAACCAAGGAGAATACCCAACATTTTATTTCACACTTTTTAATTCTCTGCACCTTTGCAAAGAAAAGTAACCGACAAAAAAATGTAAACCAACAAAAAACATCCCTTCTACCTATTTCACTCTAACTGTTATAAATTAGGCTATTCCTTTCCTATTCTTGCAAATAATTCTCCACAAAATTCAAATGTCTCCGTGTGATAGGGTTGTGGAATTAAATGAAATTCTTTTGCCCACTGAATGACGATGTCGGTCCATTCGACATTCACCATGATAGTACTATGATTTCATCATTGTATATAGAAACTATCATTGTATATGAAAACTATAGTACTATCATGAATAAAATTTTTTTGTGCAACAATGCTTCGTTGGAGGCGCCACTTTCGCTCGGCGGAGACTTTCATTTTTTGAAGACTGAATTCATCGGAGACACAAAATCTAGGTAGTTAGAGCAAGAGAAGTGTATTTTTCTCGATTCTGATAAGAATCAAATGGAGTAGGCGAGATTACCAATTGAAGTTTTTTTTCAAACGTCAAGAATGAGAAAAAGGTGAAGATAATGACAAAAAAATGTTCGTATCCTCTTTGAATGCACATGGTTATTTTTTTTGCTTAGTTTGGTAAATGCGAGACGAGAAGTAGACAAAATTGTGTCATTGACCGTGTAGAGTAAGAAAGCAAGGGTAGATTTTTTTGAGGGAAAGAATAATTTGTATGTATAGGTTGCATTTGTGTATATGCACTTGTTTATTATCAACGGTAGGTTGATTGTTATGCCTGGAAGAAAAATATAGCCATGCGTAAATATATATAGGTAGGCAATTGAGGCTAGGTTGGTTTTGGTACGGAAATCATTAAATTGAGATAGGTAAGTGTTTGATACAGAAAATAGAAACAAATTTCTTGTCTATGGCTTTTACCTAGGTAATTTGTTTGTTTGAATTTCAGGTTAGTAGGTAGGTAGGTAGGTATGTACCTAGTTATACCTAGGTACCTACCCACATTATGAAGGTTCATTTACGTTGACTGTTAATTAATAATACCTATAATAATGCGAGTATAGGTACTTAGGTATGTAAGATGTAAGGTAGGTAGTAGGAGATATCCCACTTGGTAGGTGTCAAAATTAGCTGTTTAAAAAAAAATTGATTGAATCAGGAGAGTGCGCTAAAAATCTGAATTATAAACAGGTAGGTAAACAGCTAGGTGCCTATAAATATGGTCCAAAAAAAGATGAAACTAATTTTGTCAAATAAAAATTGTTTTATTTTGTATTTTTTAGTGTACCAGTTTTTTAAAATATTATGTAGATACCTATGTAGGTAGATACCTATACCTTAGTAGGTACAACATTTTTAAAAAGTCGTTTACACAAAAACTAGCAATTTACATAGGTAACTATTTATGTACCTTACCTACCTACCCCACAATTTTTTTTTTTTTCAAATCAACCAGCTAAAAAATGTAATTAGGTAAACACAGGTATGTAAGTAGGTAAGTAGGTAACTACCTATATATCACGTTGAACAAAAAAAATGAAACAATGTTTTAGTTGTCACAACTTGTTTTTTTTTTTTTTGTATTTTTAAGTGTGAGTATCAAGTTTTTTGAAATTTACCTAGGTAGTTATAGGTACCTACGTAGGTAAAAAAAAAAAATTGTGGTGATTGTTTGAAATTTAATTCTTTTATTATTGATTTTGACAACATGCGCAGAACTGAACAAAATAAAAATGCTAGTGATACATATTACCTTTAATATTATGTAGATACCTTGACCTACTTAAACGTACATTTTTAAAGTTGTTTTAAATTTTACTTTTATTTTTCAAGCAAAATTCTTTGTGCGCGTTGAGAGTGAAATTTCAAGGTTGAATTTTTGTGAAACGAAAAAATGTAGCGCCACATGTGCAACGCTGAGATCATTGATTAGCTAAGTGGTGGGAGGTAGAGTAAAAGTAAAAATTTGTATTGATAGGCTAATATACCTTTTTTTTAGTGCAATAAGTTTGGATTTTTTAATATATATTATTGTAGCAGATAAAAGGCAAAATGTCCTTTTATGTCTATTTTCTAATATCGTTAATTAGAATGCTAGAGTTTTGAATTATTTTGGTGAATAGATAATGAAGTTCTAAGAATCTTACTAGTTTAAGATTTTTAAGGAGATATAAATTATTTTATCCCAAAATAGGCCAATTTCAAAAAATTGAATTAAATCATAGGAGAGTCCGCTAAAAATTTGAAATATAGGTATATGGTTGAAAAATAAATAAAACCAATTTAAAGTTGTCATACCTATACAAATTTTTGATTTTGCAGAGATTTTGAGTGTAGGAATTCTTGGAAATAGTCGGAAATCCTACTCTCATAAACTGATTTATATCTTTTAAATGTTCGCCTTTTTTTTACTTTAAATTTAACTTTAAATTTTTACCCAACCCATCGATAATTTTGATATAGAACACAGCTGAGTCTTACTCTTAATGTTCCTATACCTATAAATCGAGATTTTTAGGTCGCCACAGAAGTTTCACTTCTGCCACGAGTACTGAGTTACACGCACTATTTTTTTTTTTAATAAACCAATTGCAAAAAGTAACAATACCTACTTATTTTAATTTTAATTTTTGATGCAGATTCTCGTTTTAACTTTCATACCTTAATAAATAGGTAACAAAATTAATGTTCAATGTAGGTACCTACCGACTGGAGATAAAGGTACCTACATAACTACCAATCATTTTTTTCGTCAAGATTTTTTTAATTTTTTTTTTTTCTTAGTTTTATCGAAATATCTTTTTAAAAATGTTTAAAAATAATATATTCTTATTTTTGATTTACAAGACCAATGTTTTTTTTTAACTATTAAAACTAATGAAAATATTAATTAATTGAGGATTAATATTAATTAATTGAGGATACCTACCTACCACAATTTGTCTTACTAAAATAATTTTGAAAACATGGCTTAGATTTTGTTCGTCCTTAAGATCCGGAACATACAATAACTTCAGTGCTTATACCCATAGTTTAAACTTTTTTTTTTCATAAAAGTTATTTTTCAACAAAAATCGAAAACAATAGTTTTGAAAGTACATAGGGTGACTACCTTTCTCAAAGCCGATTTCGGTACACAAGAATTTTTGTTTTAAATCTTTGTTTAATTTATTAAACACCTAAAGCTATCATTAGTTTTTTTTTTGAATTTATTAATTTTTAAGTTACTTTTTTAAAGTGATAAGAATCAAATTGTGATTTTTTTATTCAAACGCCCCTTCTTTGTTTCCGTTACATTAACAAATAGAAAATTATTTACATACTAGCAGGTCATGTGAGTCAGGTCTGAGCGTTAATATATATACTCATACCTACATACATATAACGCTTCACTTTCAAAAAATAGTTATTATATAGATATGCCAACCCTTAAAATGTTACCCAATTTATGGCTATTTAAGTTAATTTTTGTTTGTAAAAAAGTTAATTTTTTTTTATGAAAATGTATTTATTTTTTTAAGTTATTTTTTTCCTCAATAAATTTTATACAAAAATTTAGCCACATTTAGGGCCTTATTGCGAGAGTCTACTACGAAAAAATCTAGTCGACTTAAGTCGATCAGAAATTCTTGATCGAATTTAATTTTTATCAAATAGAATAAAAATCATATATTTTCATAGTTATCTGACAGAAAAATATTTAAGAAAAAAATAATATAATAAACTGTCGTTAGATTTAAAAATAAAATATTGTTTGCTTTTTTAGAAATTACTTGTTTTTTTTTAAGTTTATAAAATTAGGTATCTACCATAATAGAAATTGTGCATTTTTAAAATGCATCATAAAAATTCACTTTTTTCCAAAAGTCTTAATAGTTGATGCTGATGTATTTATTGATATTTATATGGATGTCCAACAATTTTTCAAATGTCCTTCCGTTTGCAAAAAGCTATAATGTTATATTTAGTACAAAGAAGCATTACATTCAACTGCTAAATGATTTTGCAAGTTGTTATAAAACTATTATTAAGGCTTTTAGAGAAAGTACCTACATTTTGAAAATGCACAAATCACGACTCCACCCCAAAGGAGTTAACGGAGCTACCACATTATCATAATTCATAAATATGTATGTACCTACCATAAATTTGGTGACTCCACGAAATTCACGACACGCTGAAAAGTGTTCTTTTTCGCCTTGGCACTATAATTAACCAACAAATAAATCCCCCAATCTTCCATTTCGAAATGTGAATAATATGTTTGCCAGGAAATTAACGTGACTTTGACGCTTTAGGGTCATAATTTAAGCTAACAAAAGATCTTACATAAATATTGTACCCATATGTATATATATGCATATTTTCATCTTATGTCTAAAACCTAAAGGTTCATTTTTGCACTTAGTCGCACTATAGAATATTATTTTTTGAAGAAAAACTATTTATTTCATCAAAAAAATGCAATTTTTCGTCAAATTATATTTATTTTCTAAAACTCTAGGGGAAATTTGACAATTCAGTATAAGGCTATAGTCCCGAGCTTTTATTATTCTATTTTTGAAAATCGATTCTATTTCAATAAGTCTACTGAGCAAGGCGATACTAATTTCAAGTTTGATAGAATCGCAAAAAAACGAATAGTCTTAAGTAGAATAGACTCTCGCCATAAGCCCCTAATTTTTAATAGGTAGGTACCTACATACGTATGTTAGCTTTAAAATTCTTCCCAGTAGAAATGAAGTTATGATTTTTTAAAAATCCAATTAGAAAATTGGTACCTATGCCTATACTACCTATGTATATGTATATGCGA
Organism: Melangyna quadrimaculata; assembly: GCA_949320155.1. Taxonomy (NCBI): domain Eukaryota; kingdom Metazoa; phylum Arthropoda; class Insecta; order Diptera; family Syrphidae; genus Melangyna; species Melangyna quadrimaculata. The sequence continues at coordinate 350,923,284 of OX439483.1, read as the reverse complement.
TTGTCGACGATGAACCAATCATATAATTTAAAAGGAATTTCACCGATTTTTTATTATCAAGATTAATGATTTAATAACTAGATGCCCTTAAGACTGTATACCTATCTACCATGGCGACATAGTGGTAAGTTAGAAGTTCAAATTTCTCACTGATAATAGCCTGCATCCCTAATTATTTCAAACTTCTAAACTTACCCCTTAAAAAGAAAAAAATCAACGAAAAATAATCATAAAGATTCAAATAAAAATTAAGTAGATAAGTACCTACCTACCTACTAGGTACCTAGTACCTACCTACATATTAATACAAATTATATACAAACATACCTACCTAGGTACTTAGATTAAAATAATAAAAAAACGACATACCTTCAGCATGTTACATTAAAAACATCATCGCCATCAAACCCATGAATTATTGCATAACTCATATATTCTTACAACAGACCTAAATACCTATATAGAAAGCAAAAAGAACAATTCTACCTACTTGCCTTACCCTTGACCATCATGCCGCCGCCGGCCGTCGCCGTTGTCATCTTGCACACAAGGCACCCAAAGTTATAAAAACAAACTACCCCTTCCTCTTTAACCGCACATAACACAACAAACCAAGGAGAATTCCCAAAATATTATTTCACACTTTTTAATTCTCTGCATCTTAGCAAAGTAAATGACAATATACATATGTACATAGAATTTCATTCTTCTTTTCCTTTTTATGCCTATCCCTAACAAAAACATTCAGTCTACCTATTTCACTCTAACTATTACAAATAATAGTTTTCCTTTCTTATTCTTACTAGAAATTCTTCACATAACTCAATTTTCTCCACTGTGAAATTCGATGAGATTCTTTCACGATCGATCTGAAGATGGCAGTCCATTCGACATTCACCATGATAGTACTATAGTTTCTATATACAATGCCTATATAGAAAGCAAAAAGAACAAATCTACCTACTTGCCTTACCCTTGACCATCATGCCGCCGCCGCACAGTGGTTCCATTGTATGGAGCAAGTGGACAAAATTCGATAAAAACTAAACGGATAGGCCGATGTTGTTGAAATTTGGCATTTTGTTAAAATGGAACAAGTTCTCAACATGCTGCAAATATTTTGGATCTAGCTCGAAAATAAGGGTACTTACACATATTTTTTAAAAAAACGTTTTTTTTTTAATTGTTTCCTATATGAAGCAAGTGGAAAGTATTCTATAAAACCCAAACGGATAAGATGATATATTTGAAATTCGACATGTGGTATAAGTAGAATAAGATCTCAATATGCTACAAAAGTTTTGGGTCTTACTCGGAAATTAGCGTACAGACATTTCTTTAACAGATAGTTTTTCCATTTTGTCCTGATTGATATTGTGCAACGAAACCAAATGGATATATTTTGTTGAAATTTGACAACTGGTATTAATGAGACAAGTTCTATCATGCTCTATACAAATTATGAATATTTTAAAAAAATATATATATTTCCACACATTTCATTAAAAAAGTTTTTTTTTAATGTTTCGTATCTGAAGTGATATATGTATATATAGATATTATCGCACACATCACAAGATAGCTACAAGATTATAAGATTTTTTTTTCATTTAAAATTGTTTTTCCTTTCATTAAAAAAAGTAACAAAATAATACAATAGGTTCTGTGCTACTAATCCATTTATATTGCGTTTTATTGCAAACAATTTCATAGATTCTATAAATATCTCCATCAAATTTAATCCCTGTGCTTGCCACTTTACTCCCCATGCTTCCTAGAATTTCTACACCAAAAAACAAAACTACCCGGATATAACATAAGATTTTTAACTTAAGCATAGTAAAAAATTAAATTTCTTTGTATCTCTTTTAAGATTGTTTATGGTCCTGAAAAGGACCGTTTTATGTTATATTATCAGGATCATACTCCGTTTTTTGACTTTAAAATTGTTTGATATGACGGAAATATATTATAGCTGATATCATCCGATGCTTTTATAATCATTTCGTATTGATATTTTGTTAGTTTTGTTTGAATTATTAAAGCAGAGTTTGTGTCGGCATTAAAAACTGAGATGGGAGTATTGGGCAAAAGAGTAAAGTTGTGCTCTTGCACAACAATCTTCATATACTTTATTCGGTCTTCCTTTTGTACCCGCAGTTGACGTATTTAAAATTACTTAAAAATTTAGAATTTACAAACCGAGGGCCTTATAACATTTATTAAAATATGTGAGAATCTTCTCTTTATTTAAAAAAAACAATTTGCTCAATCGCATCGGGTTTAAAATAATCGTACCATTCTTTAAAAAAGTTTTCTAAAAAGTTTACTTTTTGGGTGAAAAAGAATTCGCAAACAACTTTTTTTGCTATGACAAACTTTTTACATTAATGTTACCACAACCAAAGCTCAAACGAAAGTGCAACGATGACAGTTTTGATCAATCATTATGTAAATAACTAATTCAACTTAAATAGCTCTGAAATTAGTAACGGTAATACCAAAAGTCAATTTTAGGTGCTAATTTCGAAATACGTGTTGTGTGCTCTTAAAAGCTTCTTACGGGCAAAGTGACCGAAAGTGACTTTTTGTTTTTACATCACAAGAAGTATATAGCAAAAGCTTTCAAACAGTAGCAGGGCGAACGTTTAGCAACGTTTAGCTTCTTATTTATAAGCTATTAAAAAGCAAGAATAATTCATTCTAGAGGTAGCTCTGCTCAAGAGTCATATACATGTAATTGGTAAGTGAGTGTTTTTTATAATACAAATTCTATATACTACTGAAATACATCAGCCAAGTAGAAGACTTAGCATTATTTAATTGGACTTGTTGAATTATTGATTCAATATAGCTTTTAACGGCCTTTAGTCCATAAAAATTGGCGTTTCGTCCCGGCGTTCTCACTTGGACTCTTCAGTTGACAGTGAGGGCCTTGTCAAGACGCAATTTTTATTAAGTTCAGTCCAGCTTACATCAATTTTACAGCGAAAATCGAATGTGAACTATATCCAACCCAATTAGAATTTCTAATCAAGAATTGTTGGAAATTTTGTTACCCGTGGCCTGGCATTGTTAACATATGAGTGTTTTTTATAATACAAATTCTATATACTACTGAAATACATCAGCCAAGTAGAAGACTTAGCATTATTTATAAGTCCAATTAAATAATGCTAAGTCTTCTACTTGGCTGATGTATTTCAGTAGTATATAGAATTTGTATTATAAAAAACACTCATATGTTAACAATGCCAGGCCACGGGTAACAAAATTTCCAACAATTCTTGATTAGAAATTCTAATTGGGTTGGATATAGTTCACATTCGATTTTCGCTGTAAAATTGATGTAAGCTGGACTGAACTTAATAAAAATTGCGTCTTGACAAGGCCCTCACTGTCAACTGAAGAGTCCAAGTGAGAACGCCGGGACGAAACGCCAATTTTTATGGACTAAAGGCCGTTAAAAGCTATATTGAATCTGTAATTGGTAAGTCTATTTAAAAAACGGGAAATGTTATAATAAAGTCAAATATGTCGTTATATTGAACTTAGCAATTTATTTTTTTTTAAATGCTCCTAATAAAAAAAAATGGCATTTAAAAACTGCAAACAAAAAACTTTAAATTTCAAAAAATGAGAAAGAGTCCACCTTGTGGTGACTGTACTGTGAACCTGTATCAGATAAAAATAAAAAATAAGTGTTTTCTTCATGAACATACATGTTGATTCCAAAAATAACATTACTTTTACTGTGCAAAAAGTTTCAATATTTGGGGTTTTTTCCACCTTGGAACCACTGTGCGCCGGCCGTCGCCGTTGTCATCTTGTACACAAGGCACCCAAAATTATAAAAACAAACTACCCCTTCCTCTTTAACCGCACATAACCCAACAAACCAAGGAGAATTCCCAAAATTTTATTACTATCATGCCTTTTAAATCTGTGCATCTTTAGATGGCAAAGTAAATGACAATGAATGAAAATGACCCCTTCCTCTTTAACCGCACACAACCCAACAAACCAAGGAGAATTCCCAAAATATTATTTCACACTTTTTAATTCTCTGCATCTTAGCAAAGTAAATGACAATATACATATGTACATAGAATTTCATTCTTCTTTTCCTTTCTATGCCTTTCCCTAACAAAAACATTCAGTCTACCTATTTCACTCTAACTATTACAAATAATAGTTTTCCTTTCTTATTCTTACTAGAAATTCTTCACATAACTCAATTTTCTCCACTGTGCAATTCGATGAGATTCTTTCACAATCGATCTGAAGATGGCAGTCCATTCGACATTCACCATGATAGTACTATAGTTTCTATATACAATGCCTATATAGAAAGCAAAAAGAACAAATCTACCTACTTGCCTTACCCTTGACCATCATGCCGCCGCCGCCGGCCGTCGCCGTTGTCATCTTGCACACAAGGCACCCAAAGTTATAAAAACAAACTACCCCTTCCTCTTTAACCGCACATAACCCAACAAACCAAGGAGAATTCCCAAAATTTTATTTCTATCATGTCTTTTAAATCTGTGCATCTTTAGATGGCAAAGTAAATGACAATGAATGAAAATGACCCCTTCCTCTTTAACCGCACACAACCCAACAAACCAAGGAGAATTCCCAAAATATTATTTCACACTTTTTAATTCTCTGCATCTTAGCAAAGTAAATGACAATATACATATGTACATAGAATTTCATTCTTCTTTTCCTTTTTATGCCTATCCCTAACAAAAACATTCAGTCTACCTATTTCACTCTAACTATTACAAATAATAGTTTTCCTTTCTTATTCTTACTAGAAATTCTTCACATAACTCAATTTTCTCCAAAGTGAAACTATAGTACTATTATGGAATCGATTTTTCTGTTACTGGGAGTGTTCTCGTGAGGGCGCAAACATCGTTCCACGTTGGTTTGGAGAGATGTGAATGAGGATAGGAAGAGGAATAAAAGCTGGTAGTAAGAACGATAGGAGTATATTTTGTTGATTCTGACAGTTGCTGACAACAATTACCTGGTGTAAGTGAGATAGTTTTTCGTCATGGCAACGAAGGGGATTATTCGCACAAAATGAAAAAAATGTTCTCGTTGTCATGGTGCATTGTACAACAGTATCGTTTTTTGTTTGAATTTGAATTAGCAAACAGATTTTTTTTGTTGTTTTCTATCAAAGTCTATGATAGTACACAATATACATACATATGTCTATAGATAGGTAAATTATGATTTGATTTGCTTCGAATTTGTTGAAAATTTTCAATTTCAGCTGAAAATCATATTATCAAGACAACACCGTTGCTAATTTTCACAATTCCTAGGCAAACATAGTCTTACAACGATGCTATATTTCTTTATGAGGCTTTCAAGAACAAACATTTTTTTTGGAAAAAAAAAAATCAAGAAACATTTTTTTGAGGTTTATTTTTTTGGAAAAAAAAAACTAGAAAAAAAACACCGTAAAAGTAATTTTTGTATAGGTAAATTTATCAGAAGTTTGCTTACTTTAAATGTAAAGAAATTTTGATAAAATTTAAAAAAAGAATAACTTTTTACCTTAAAAAAAACTTTTTAAGGTAAACAAAACTCGAAAATATTAAAAAAAAAAAAAAAATTTAAATAAAAATTTTGGAAAAATTTAAAAAAATAAATATTTTTTTACCTTTAAAAAATACCTAGTTAAGATAAAAATTAAAAAAAAACTAATTTACCTAAAAAAAAATATTTTTAAGAGAAGAGAAATTTAAAAAAATTATTTAATAAATAAAAACGGAAAAAATTAAAAAAAAGTATTTAATTGTAAAAAATTAAATCTTTTTACTTTTAAAAAATACTTAAGATAAAACAAATTGAAAACAAATTAAAAAAATCTATTTTACCTTTAAAAAAAAAGTATTTTTAAGGGTAGAGACATTTTGGCGAAATTTAAAAAATAAATATCTTTTTATCTTTAAAAGAAAATAAGATAAAACCAATTGAAAAAATTAAAAAAAAAATATTTTATCTATATGTTTTTAAAAGAGAAATTTTAGTAAATTTTAAAAAATAAATATCTTTTGTCTATTTAAGATAAACACTTTGTTAATTTTTTAGTAAATTTTAATTTTACTTAACGTTGTTAATTTTTTAACTTTGTTAAATTTTTACTTAACAAAATTCAAATTTCTTTATGAAAATTGCATTAAGTAATTTTAATAAATTCGCATTCAAACTAAAGAAATTTTACTTTACGAAGTATTTTTTTTAATTCACGTAAAAAAAATCAATTTAGCTCACCTAGTTAAAAAATGCTTATTCAAATTTTCAAAAACCAAATCTCAACTTTATGAAATAATATTGAAAAATTCACATCAAAAATTCAATTGTGAATATTTTAACAATAACTATTAGGCAATGTTCAAATTTCGGTTATGAAAATTGTATGAAGTAATTTCAATAAATTCGCATTTTGTAAGGTGTTTGAAATGAAATTTGAACTTTATTAAGTAATTTTGAAAAAATTCACGTGAGAAAATCAAATTAAGTATTCTTTTTTCAAAATTCCCGTGAAAATTTAGACACTACTAACTCAACAAAAAAATTTCCAAATATTGTTTTTTTTATTCCCGCGAAAAGTAGTGTGTGGAATTTTTAGTAGGTAGTTGGAAAATATGCAGATTAAATTTAATTTAAATCAAATTTTGTTTGTAAATTGTTATTTAGAGAATTTTTAAAAATTACTTATTAAATTCAAATTTCATTTTTGAAACTTTTTTCCCACGAATTTTTACATGTTGAACTATAAATTTTTTAAAAATGTTATAATCTAGGATATTTTAAAAAATAATCTCATAAAGTTAGAATTTCACTTCTGGAAATGTTATAATTTCCACGTGAAAATTCCCCGTGAATTTTTAAACATAGCTTGTTTCATTTTTGAAAACTTTATAGAAATTATTTATAATACTTTAAAAATTCATTTTTGGACATTTTAAAATGATTGTGAGAAATCGTTAATTTTTTTAAGAAATTATACACAAAATTTAAAATTTCGCTTGAGAAAATATTAAAATCATTTTTAAATTCGGGTTTCTTTCGAAAGAAATTTGCTTTTTCCTCGTCACCCAAAAAATGGATATAATTTTCTCATATTTTCACGCCCAATAATTTTTATTTTTGTCTACGAAAAGTTCACTTCACTTGGATGTATATGAAAAACTTTAGTTAAAAAGGTTTCGTACCGAAATTGTATAAATTATTAAATTTTATTTTGTTTACCATTTATATATATGTATACTAGCCACCCGCAGAAAATGTCGCTTCGAAGACTTACAAACAGTATCCTAATAGTACAAATAGTGTAAATAGCCCCCACGGGTTAACAGTTGCTTCGCAGACATACACAGTACACACTCCCTCTGTATAGTATAGTATAGCCTTTCTGTCGAGTGCGTTCTTACTTGTTTGTAGGTTTTGCACGTAAAAGTTCAGCTTAGTGTGATCTTTGTTTAACTTTTAATGTGATCTGTACCTATGTATGTATGTATGTATGTTTTTATGTAAACATTAAATTTGTTTCCAAGATTTTGAGGGTAGGAAGTTATCTTAGTTGACTTGAAATTAACAATTTTGGGGCTTAACTAAGCGTCCTAGCGAATTTAAAATGGCATATTTGTGAGTGCCGCCTTTCCATCAATGTATCGCATGCTATTATCTGTTATCTTTAAACGCGATTTGCGGCTAAATTAAACGTCCTACAGGCTTCAAAGTTGACACTTTTTCTAACTTCAAACTCGATTTGCGGCAAAATTACTTGTCCTAGTGACTTAAAATTGGAATATTCGTATTTCTCAAAATCGACACATTTTTCTACTTAAATGGTATTTGCTTCTAAACTAATAGTCCTAGCGACCAGTCACAGGTTATTTTTGTTTTTAATAAAATAATTGTCTATATTGTAAGGCCTTCCCTCTGATACCTCATTTATAAATAGCAAAAAATAATTGCCCAAGCTATGGCCATTTACGTGTATTTAATGTATATTTTTCCAAAAAGAAACAATTTGATCGACCTATAGACTGGATTTTTTGATTAATTTTCCTGTCAATTATTATTATTCGCATAATTGAAGGAGAAGGTGACACCTATAAATGTGCACCATTAGTTTTTCAAAATTTATAAATTTTTCATTAACTTTTCGCAATTTTTTAAGTAAATACACTCAAAAGGTATGAATTTTTCGCTTTATGGAAAATTCTTTCTATTTTAACAATTTATTTTGTCATGCAAATTTCATTTGATACCTCATTTATAAATATCCAAAAAGTATTGCCCAAGTTATGGCTATTTACAGGTATCTTACGTATATATTTCGCAAGAGAAAGATTTTTGCAAAAATTTTCTTTCAATTATGTTTAAGAATCCATATTAAACCTTGTGGTTATCATAGAAATATGTTTTATATACCAAAATAATTATTAATTGGTACAGATTAATACAAAATTTAAATTTTGATAATCGGTTGCATAAAAAGTTATAATATTGACTATTTAGCCAAAATATTGCTATTTTATCTGTTTAAGCGTATTTGTCTTTAAAAGTGTATGGACGTCTATTAATGTCTTGTATGTATTTAAATAGTGAGACAATGACCTTTCCATCGACATCTAAATCTTGAAATTCGGATAAGTGCTTTCCGATTTATAGCTAATTTTATGCAGACAAATTGACAATTTTAAATTTTTTTCTGGATTTCTCTGTAAAAATATTTCTAATGTAAAATTTTAATATATGAAATTAAACTAATTTTAGAGTGACTTTTGTTGAAATAATTACTTAACATTTATCAGAAATATTAAAGATAAGGGTAAGGGCAATTAGAGTGTTGGTTTTGTTTTTCAAAATTTATCAATTTTGTATTAACTTTTGCATTTAAAGCACCCAAAATAGAATTGATTTTTGACTAAATCACTTTTTTAGTATGAATTTTTTTAAGATTTTGCTAAAATTTTAACACAGAAATTTAGATTGTAAATTTTTACTTTAAATTCATGCATCATTTGTTATTAACTTTTAAGTGTTACTCAAGTTTGACGCCTCTAAATTTGGCTAAATGGAGCTTTTTTGTGATTTATTTTATTTAATTGCCCCTACTTTTTTCCCGTTAGATTTACAAATACAAAATTACTCACATATTTGTAGAAGAAGGTTACACCTATAAATATGCATCATTAGTTTTTTTTTAATTTTAAAATTTCTCACCGTTAGATTTACAAATATAAAATTATCTACATATTTGTAGAAGAATGTTACAGCTATAATTCTGCATCATTAGTTTTTTGAATTTCGAAAAAGTTTTATCAAGTTTTGAATTTAATATATGTAATATAAATTTGACGGGTCACTTACACACCCTTTTATTATGAAATTTTTCACCCCCCCCCCCCTCAATAATTTTTATACACAAATTTAGCCACATCGCATAGCTAAATTTTGAGATATTAACTTTAAATATCGGCCAATTAGAAATGAAGTTATGATTTTTCATATTAAAAATAATCGAATAAAAAAAAATTTGAGATAACGGGTCTTTGTAGTGGTTGACGAATTTTGAGAATGAACAAAGCGGAGCATTTCTATGGATTTTATTCGATTTTTTATGAATTTTAAAAAATCAATTGTGGCGCTAATATAGGAGGTAGATTAAAAAATGAGGTACCAAATTAATGGGTATTCCATTGAGATTAAATATAAGATAAAACTAAATCAATCCATGCACACACTCACATGTTATTAAGTTATATGTATAAACAATATTATATTGTTAATTTCTCAGCTCAACGGTACAATAGGAAAATATAATTTTTACTTATACAAATTCCTAGAACATATAGCTATATTCAGTAGCGGATCTAGGATTTGGCTGTGGGGGGGGCTTGGGTCTCCAGTTTTGGACATACATATGAACTTTAAAAAAAAATTAAATATCTTTGTTCCAAAACGGAAAATTTTTTTTCTTATACAAATCAATCAAAAATTATTAGATGCATTAATCAATGCTGCCGTTTGACTAATTTTGAAGCACAAATATCTACATTCTTCTATTTCTATTTTCCTTTGAGTCTTTGTCAAAAAATGCAAATGCTTTCATTATTCATAAATACTTTCAATGGGATGGTATATCCCATATTGTGCTATGCTATTTTTTTTTTTTTTCACAAAATGCTAGAAAGCAATAAAGTTTAAAACATTTTTTTTGTATACAACATAAATATATATTCTTAAGGCTTTTCTTGGAACATATACACTTAAAAATTATCAGTCTCAAAAGCTGAAAATAAGCTTTTTAAGCCACAGAGGAATCAGTTGTCAAACCGACGTTTTTAATGAATTTAATAACAATTATTAATTGGCCAACCGTTTAAGAAAATAAATATATGTAATATGGCTTTGCATATTTGTTAATAAGTTAACATTTATCAATTTTTTCTTTTAAAGAAGAAACCTATTTACATTTTTTAAATAAGTTTTTTGTTTTATAAATACATATTGATTTTTTGAAATAAGTTAATCTTTATCAATTATTCTACTCTTTTCTAAGTAGAAGAAACAATAACATCGACTCGTTACATGTATTCGCTTTATATACATATTTACATTTTTAAAATTACATTTACATTACATTTTACATTTTTTAAATAAGTTTAGTTTAGTTTAGGAAACAAATGCACTCGAAAATTATTTGTTTTTTGTTATTTTAAAAATACATATTGAGTTTTTGCAATAAATAAATTTTTATCAATTATTCTATAAGTAGAAGAAACAAAGATAAGTGAAGTTTCATTAGTGGAAGAAAAAAAATATGTACTGAAAAATTATGTTGTGTTGTTATTTTAGGCATATGTATTTTTTTTATATTTGTAAATAAGTAAAGTTTTAGCAATAGAATATAAATTAAGTGTTTTTGTTATTAACATATTTCCATATTTACAGTTTTAAATAAAAATAAATTCTAAATTCAATATTTTGAACATAAAGCTTGATAGCCACGAAGAAAAAATCAATGTTCTAGAATGCCAAATAAGAAGGAAAAATATATTTTTTTTTTAATGTAGGAAAAAGAAAGTTGGCTGTTGGAAAATACCATTTTACACTGCCTTAGTATTGTTTTCAACTAAAGTATTTCGTTAAAAGATTTGGACTTTATAATATGCATAGTGTAAAATCGCTGATAACAGACATTTTTGAATCCAATATAGTAACAAAAATAATGAACAAATTTCCATATTTGACGAACTACTGAGGGAAAATGTCGAAAAAAAGAAATTGTTAAAAAAAGCTGAAGCCATTAGGAACATAGGTATAAGTACAACAACCAAAATAAAATATAACCATCTGATACTCCAGGACAAACAACTATCAGAACATTAATTTATCAGCCATAAACGTCAATTTTCACACAATCGAAACGAAAATTATCTAATGAAGACGATAAAAAACCAATGGACTCAGCATCAGGTACAATCAAACACAACAAATTACCACAAAAACGCAAAACAACAGCTTGAAAAAATATCAGATTTCGTAGAAATTATTGAGCCCCAAATTCGTATAATGAAAATAATGTGTAAATTGTCTAGCCCCCAGTTCGATTATTTTTATAAGTTTTCTTGGGGCTTATTATTTAGCCCAAATTAATTTTTTTTTCTGAAAATAGTCTTGGGGCTTGAAAAAATAACAGCTTTTGTAGAAATAATCGAGCCCCAAATTCGTATAATGAAAATAAAGTGTAAATTGTCTAGCCCCCCGTTCGTTTATTTTTATAAATTTTCTTGGGCTAATTATTTAGCCCCAATTGAGTTTTTTTTCACAAAATAGTCCCGGGGCTTGAAAAAATATCAGCTTTCGTGGAAATTATTGAGCCCTAAATTCGTAGTAGTAGCCCGTAGCGTAATGGTTAGTGCGTTCGACTGTCACGCTGGAGGTCTGGGATCGCTTCCCAGCCTCGTCCACCTAAAAACTAAAAAGTTTTTTTTTCAGGGCTACTGCCTCTTGCGAGGAATTGACAAATCCTCCAAGAGTATCACTTGTCACGAATAAGTGCTTCTCGTCTAGCCGTTCGGATTTGGCATAAAATTGTAGGTCCCTTCCATTCCTGTCGAAAGGCGCACACAGAAATGGTTGCGAGTTGTTAGTCACTAGGCCCTGGTTCTTCATGAGCCGTTGTGCCACCCGATTTATTTTTAAATTCGTATAATGAAAATAATGTGTAAATTGTCTAGCCCCCAGTTCGTTTATTTTTATAAATTTTCTTGGGGCTTATTATTTAGCCCCAATTTAGTTTTTTTTTTTCAGAAAATAGTCTTGGGGCTTGAAAAAATAACAGCTTTCGTAGAAAAAATCGAGCCCCAAATTCGTATAATGAAAATGAAGTGTAAATTGTCTAGGCCCTAGTTCGTTTTTTTCTATACTATTCTATTTTCTCTTGAGGCTTAGCCGGAAACCTAGGGCTAGGGATTTAAATTATTCAGCCTCAACATAGTATTTTTCACCAAATTGTCTATGGCTTGGAAAAATACCAGTTATCTTGAAAATTATCTAGCTCTTACATCGAATAAACAAATAATGGTGTAAGGTGTTCAGCCCCAACCTCGTTTTTTTATCAAATTTCCTTGGGGTTGAAAAAACACTGCAAAAATATTAATTGCTTAGCCCAGAATGTAAAACCTTTCAGGCTATTATGAATTGAATTTTACAAATTGGCTGTGGGGGGGGCTTTAGCCCCTATAGCTCCCCCCCCCTGGATCCGCTACTGGCTATATTTCATTAGTACATTGCAAGCCTGTACGACAGTTAATTAAAAAGATATTAATACAAAACCAAAAAAAAACAAATTTCAAAATTTTTACTCCTTCTTAAATAAATCTGTCAAATGATAAGTAAGAAAGATAAAATGTTTACCATTTAATTACTATCAAATTATTCTATAACATAGTAAAATTTGAGATTTTTCCAACAACCCATTAAAAAGATAAAAATCAAATACTTTCAAAAATTGTTCAAAAAAATTTACCTTTTTTAAAAAATTATTTTGGGTATGAAAAAAAAATCCTTTCAAAAATTCCTTAAACATGGGTAATTTATTTTTGTATTATCTTTAAAAGTATGTAAAAATATTTTTATAAAAATGTATCTTTATACAACTTGTAAGCACTTTTCGTAACGACTATTTGTGCCTATTTCAGCCTTAAATAGGTAAATAGGTGATTTGGATTTTTGCAAAAAAAAAGATGTACATGTCTTTTTTTTTCCTAATTCTTAAAGATCTTTAAAATAAATAAAAAATGAAGTTCCCACGACGTCGCGTTTAGAAGTTAGAAATCGGACTTTGTCCGACATTTACCCTCGTTTATCCTATTAAATACGCGAATTTCAAAAAATCCGATCTTATCGCTCACCTACATAAAATTTGCAATCGTATAAATTTTAGTTTGAATTTTCCTGACTTGTAGTTTAGGCTGTAGCGTGATTTATAAAAATGGTCATATTTAATACGATTAAAATTCTTTCTTTTATATAGAATAAATTTATAATAGATAATATAAAATAATAAGTACCTACCTACTAAATGGCGTTCACCATCTAATATCATATATTTGTCATATCTCCTTAAATATGAGCGCAAATAACAACCTACAAAATTAAAACAATTTCTTCCTATCCCTACTTGATATAAGAAATTCTTGTACAACTTAAAGTGGCAACATTACTCAACTTGCCACAGCATATCTCACACACAACGAAAGAAAAAATATAAACATTATTTCCTTTTAAAATTATATTTATTATCCTACTTTCTCCTTAAATTTAGCAAAAAAAAGCTTCAGTCTTCCCCTACGTAAACAAAATTGGTGGAAGAAAATAACAAAAAAGAGTTTAGTGTTTACTCCCTTGCACTAGCTTTAATTTTGTATGCGTTGTTCTCGTTCATTTATTGTTGCCTTAAACGTCATTCATATCGTCAATTCCCTCAGTTTCTCCCTGTCCTGTACTCTCCAATCTCTACAATTTCGTAGTACTGGTAGTGCTCACCTTGAATCTCTCTATCGATCTTCTTCATGATAGTACTATAGTTTTTATATACAATGCTATCCCCATTGTATATAAAAACTATAGTACTATCATGAAGACGATCGATAGAGAGATTTGAGGTGAGCACTACCAGTACTACGAAATTGTAGAGATTGGAGAGTACAGGACAGGGAGAAAATGAGGAAATAAACGATAAGAATGACATTTAAGGCAACAATAAATGAACGAGAACAACGCATACAAAATTAAAGCTAGTGCAAGGGAGCAAACACTAAACTCTTTTTTGTTATTTTCTTCCACCAATTTTGTTTACGAAGGGGAAGTTCGAAGCTTTTTTTGCTCTATTTAAGGAGGAAGTAGGTTAATAGATATAATTTTAAAGGGAATTATTGGTTGTATTTTTTCTTTCGTTGTGTGTGAGATATGCTGTATCAAGATAAGTAAGTATAGCTGTATGCCCAAATTAAAGGCTGTAACCAATGTTGCCACTAAAGAAAATAAGTTATACAAGAATTTATTATATGATGTAGGGATAGGAAGAAATTATTTTATTTTTGTAGGTTGATTATTTGCGTTCATATTTAAGGAGATATGACAAATATATGATATTAGATGGTGAAAGCCATTTAGTAGGTAGGTACTTGTTATTTTATATTATCTATTATAAATATACATATATATAAATGGTAAACCAAATAAAATTACAATTAAATACAATTTCGGTACGAAACCTTTTTAACTAAAGTTTTTCATATACATCCAAGTGAAGTGAACTTTTCGTAGACAAAAATGAAAATTATTAGGCGTGAAAAATATAAGAAAATTATATGCATTTATTTGGGTGACGAGGAAAAATCAAATTTCTTTCGAAAGAAGCCCGAATTTAAAAATGATTTTAATATTTTCTCAAGCGAAATTTTAAATTTTGTGTGTAATTTCTTAAAAAAATTAACGATTTTTCACAATCATTTTAAAATGTCCAAGAATGAATTTTTAAAGTATTATAAACAATTTCTGTAAAGTTTTCAAAAATGAAACAAGCTATGTTTAAAAATTCACGGGGAATTTTCACGTGGAAATTATAACATTTCCAGAAGTAAAATTCTAACTTTATGTGATTATTTTCTTAAATATCTTAGATTAAAACATTTTTAAAAAATTTTTAGTTCACCATGTGAAAATTCGTGCGAAAAAAGTTTCAAAAATGAAATTTGAATTTAATAAGTAATTTTTAAAAATTCTCTAAATAACAATTTACAAACAAAATTTGATTTAAATTAAATTTAATCTGCATATTTTCCAACTACCTAGTAAAAATTCCACACACTTCTTTTCGCGGGAATTGAAAAAACAAGATTTGGAAATTTTTTTGTTGAGTAAGTAGTGTCTAAATACTCACGGGAATTTCGAAAAAAGAATACTTAATTTAATTTTCTCACGTGAATTTTTTTAAAATTACTTAATAAAGTTCAAATTTCATTTCAAACACCTTACAAAATGCGAATTTATTGAAATTACTTCATACAATTTTCATAACCGAAATTTGAACATTGCCTAATAGTTATTGTTAAAATATTCACAATTGAATTTTTCACGTGAATTTTTCAATATTATTTCATAAAATTGAAATTTGGTTTTTGAAAATTTGAATAAGAATTTTTAAACTAGGTGAACTAAATTGAATTCTTTTACGTGAACTAAAAAAATACTTCGTAAAGTAAAATTTCTTTAGTTTGAATGCGAATTTATTAAAATTACTTAATGCAATTTTCATAAACGAAATTTGAACTTTGTTAAGTAAAAATTTAACAAAGTTAAAAAATTGACAACGTTAAGAAGTAAAATTAAAATTTACTAAAAAATTAACAAAGTGGCAACAATGCATTTTTTTTGTCTTGTTAACGGTTTTTCTTCTGGGCAAATGCAATATGTGCTGATGTTTCTCAAGCGTAGAATACGGGTGTGTGAATGGGATGACAGTATGTCATAATACTAGCTAAGGACGCTTTTTATTAATCAAGCTCAGTATCATTGACAAAGCTATTGCAATTGCAGTGATATTTTCCGAAACTCATTAAAATAATAAAAAATTTGAATTTTTCTGATCAGTTTTTTTTAAAACTATAAATCTTGAAAATTGATTGTTTTTTGCCAGTACCCAATATAACTAGTCAGCTACCCATTTAGTGAAGTGTTTTTGCCATTTTTGTTGGAATAGCCGAATAGTGCAGTGATTTTTGTGTCCCAAAAAATATTTGTATACCTTATAACTTTTGGTTTTTTTTGTTAAGTTTTTGTGTTAAGTTTTTGTATTAAGTTTATTAGTGCAGCGTTTTTATTTCCGTTTTAAATACCTGTTGTTTTAGTTTCAAAGTGTTTTTTGTAAATTTTCAACAGTTTTTTTTTTATAGTGAAGTGTTTTGCATTTTATTCCATTCGTTTACCCTAGTTATTACCCATTTACGATTGTAGAGTAGTTTCAAAGTGTTTTTTTGAATTACCAATAGTTTTCTTTTTCCATAGTGAAGTGTTTTTGCCTTTTTTTGTAAAGTGCAGTGCTTTTATTTCCAAAAAAAAACTATTTTAAAATAATTTGTATTGAACAAGCATCAGTGTTAACTATTTTAGTGCAGTGTATTTATTTATTAATATTGTTCATTAAATACTTTTTTTTTAACTTAAAATAATAGGGTGCTTGTGCAATAGTTTTCCTTTTTGAAGAGTGTTTTTCAAGGTTTTTTTCTCAATTATAAAAAAGTGTTCTTTTCATAGTGGCGTTTTCATTTGAGAATAAAAAAAGTAGATTCAGTTCTTTAGTATTGACCAATCCAATAAGTTTTGTTTGGTGAGTTTAGTGTTTTTTAGTTTTAATTTCTGGAGTAGACAAATTGAGTAAAACTCTTTGATCTGCAGGGTGACTTTTATAATACTTAATTAATTACATTAATTTTTTAATATTTCATTTTACATATTTTGTTCCTTAATACAATTATTTATTTCATTTAATAAATTTAGTTTTATAATTAATAAATTAATTGATTTTATAATTAATCTTATTTATTAAATTAATTAATTTAAAAATTAATTTCATTTAATAAATTAGTTAATAATATATTAAAAATTAATTATTTTTATAATTACTTAAATTTATTAATTTGATAAAATAATTTTTAAAACTTCTCTAATTTCTTAATTACCTTCGTTTGATAATTTAATTCATCCGTTAATTTTTTTTATTAAATAAATAACAAATAAATAACCTTGTTTCTGTATTTCACTGTACAGTTTTTATTTCAGTATTTATTATTAAATTCTTTAATTTCAAAAACAATTTAATTTTTTAATTTTTTAAATTTCTAAATATCATTTATTAAATTAATTACATTTTATAAATTATCTCATTTTTTAAATTAATTATATTTTATAATTAATTTGATTTAAAAGATTAATTAATTTTATAATAAGTCTGATTAAATAAACCAATTTCATAATATTTTCTAACAAACTTATTAAAAATTTCATTATTAAAATTCATCATTTTCGATATTTTATTAAATTCATTTTTATTTCATTATATTGATTTCATAATAAATTTCATTTTATTATTAAATTAATTAATTGTATATTTAATTTCACGGTTTAATTGAATAAAACTTTTGAATTATTTTCATTTAATATATTAATTAATTTGATTTGATAAATTTATATTTTTTTTTTAATTTCATCCATTAAAAAAATAATTTAATTTGATAAATTAATTTTTTGTATTTGTAATTTTATTTCATAAATTAAATAATTTCATTTTACTTTTGCGTTAACTGATTTCGAAATCAATTTTATAATTTGACTTAATAATTTGCAATTAATATGGTTATCTGTAGTTATGCAAACTGCGGTGAGCAGCAAAGGGATTTAGGTGATGTTTCCTTTTTCCAAATAGCTAAAGACCATAGAAGACCGGTTTGGTTAAAGCATGGAAATATTTCACCCACGAAGCCTCTACCGGCCAAAGCTTCCTTGTGTGAAAAACATTTCTATGCTAAAGACATCGTTCGTAAATCCACGCGAAAATGTCTTGCAAAATACGCTCTACCAATTTCTTCCGAGGGTGTTTGTAACTGCACCGATGTTGCTAGTGACACAGCATGCCTTCGTTTAATGGAGGCTTGGAGGACCCGGAAGCAGCCTACCTCCACGGTCACCTCTGCAAACCGGGCTCCTGATTCTTCGTCTCCACCTCTACCTCCACCTCCACCCCCTCTACCTGTACCTTGCAGCCCAGCTTTATCACTGATAAATCTGGCTGCAAGCACTTCAACCAATTACATTAAAGACTACTCTCTTCCAGACGTGCCATCATGTTCGCACATTTCTCCGTCACAATTCCCTTCTCCTAATTACCCATCGTACAAATACCGCCCAAAAGCTAAACGCGAAAGCTTTATACCGCGCTATATTTTTGACACCCCCAAAAGACTGAAGAATAACCCTGGATACCGTATGAGGGAAGCTGTCGACACCCATATGGAAGAATTTCCAGAGGATGTGCGGACATTTGTGTTTTCACAACTGTTCCACAAACCTAACACACCCTGGGGACCTAAAGAAAGAGACTTATCTTTGCGATTTTTCTTTAAGTCCCCAGCGTGCTATAATTTCATGCTCAACGCAGGATTTAAGCTGCCGTCGGTAAGCACTATATACCGATGGCATTCAGAAATAAGATTACCAACAGGACTCAGTGCAAGGACACAGGAATTGCTGAGGGACAAAGCTAAAGAAATGACACCAATGGATAGAAAATGTGTGATCCTGTTTGATGAAATGGCCATCAAAACAGAGCTGGAATTTAACATAAAGGACGACCTCATTTACGGACTCACTGATTTTGGCGAATTTGGAAAGGACGTAAAGATAGCTTCTAAGGTAATGGTATTTACACTTAGAGGCTTAAACAAGAACTGGAAGCAGACGATAGCATATTACATCGGATCACCAAAGTCAGGAATTTTATCCCAGATGTTGGTTAACATTATTACTGGAGTAATAAAATGTGGATTAAGTGTTGTTGCATCAAGCTGTGACCAAGGATCAATGAATGTTGCAGCATATACAAAAATAAGAACTTCGGACACCAAACCTTATGTGGATATTGATAATCATAGAGTTTTCTTACTCCATGATTATCCGCATATGTTTAAGAGCGTGAGAAATATTTTGCTCCAACACATAATCTCTTTTGAGAATGAAGTTGTCGACTGGCGGATACTGGAGAGAATCTTCACACAGGATTCAAAAGGGATATTCCAAACAATGTTCAAGCTAACTTCGGCCCATATCCGACCAGTTCACTATGATAAATTGTCCGTAAAGTTAGCGACGCAGGTTTTCAGCCTCAATGTGTACACGGGAATCATGTATGCATTGAGCGTTGGTTTTTTTAAGTCCGATGAAGATAGGAAAGTAGCTTTGTCAACAGCTTTATTTATAAAAAGAATGAATGACCTCTTCGACACCTTTAATACAGGACAACTGTACTCTAGGAATCCTAACAAGCAGGTCCTATCGGAGACAACGGATACACTTGATGTCTTACAAAGTGCAAGAGAGTGGATTTCAACATGGAGATCTAGCAGCTCTCACACTATCCCACCATGCTTTAAAGGATTACAGCAAACTCTTCTGGGAATTGAGATGATGTGGGAACACTACAAGAGCGATGATCAGTCCTACTTTCTGCTTGCACATTTAAATTCAGATGTTATTGAGAATCTTTTTTCAATAATACGCAACAATAGAGGATCATATGAAAGGGACCCATCGGCATGGAGATTCATACGGAATTTGAAGCAGATAATTTTTCAGCATTTATCATCAGCGGAACATTCGGGTTATGAAGATGCCGGAGCGGAACCACTGCTGCAAGGAGCTAAACACGATCAACCCAGCATTGAAAACGAAAAGGATCCCACAAATAATGACTTCCTATTTGAAGAACAAATAGAGAACAATTTATTTGGTTTTTTTACCGGTCAACACTTAAATGCAGAAGATGTGGATGTGGAACCAGTATTGGACAAGCAAGAAGATGCGGATTCGATGAAACTCCAGAAAGCGGCTGCAGCATATTACGCTGGATTCGCAGCCTCAAAACTTAGAAAGAAGCTGAATTGTGAAACTTGCACTCAGTTCATGATCGACGAGGGGGACCAATTCAGGGAACAGACCTTGTTGATAGAACTGAGAGCTTATAAGACAACAGCTTCAACTTCTGAGTTTGGAAAACTGACAGTTCCTTCGACCCGTTTCGAAGAAACTGTCAGTGTTTTCCAAAAAATGTTTTTGGAACACTTTCCAAAAAAACAAACCATGGAAAAAATTGCTGAAACATGGACAGCTGAGATTATGAAGGAAAAGGAAAAGATATCGTTACCAGACTGCTCGACGGAACACCAGGAAAAGATCGTGAAATTTCTGCTAATTGGACTGATCATCCTGCAAATAAGGAAAACCAACAAGACATTAAAAGGAAAACCTCACGAAAAATTTCTTTAGACTTAAGTGTTATTTATGTTTTAGTCTTTAATATTTTGTTTTAAATATTTTCTACATAATTATATTTTATATGTAAATATTTACTTTTTAAATGCATGTGCAATAAACCTAGTAATTATTTATGATTCATTATGTACTCATATGAAGTAGTAATAGATCGAGGAATAGGCCTACTGGGGAAACCTCGAAAAAAAAAACGCATCTAGTGTTCTACCTCAAAAGGTGATGTGGAAAAGAATTCTTTACCTCTAAAAGTATTTTTTACAATAAAACAGTTGTATTTTTTTTTAATTTTATCAAAATTGCTTATAGACAAAAGATATTTATTTTTTAAATTTTACTAAAATTTCTCTTTATAAAACATTTTTTTATAGATAAAATATTTTTTTTTAAATTTTTTCAATTGTTTTTATTTTATTTTCTTTTAAAAATCAAAATATATTTATTTTTTAAATTTCGCCAAAATGTCTCTACCCTTAAAAATACTTTTTTTAAAGGTAAAATAGATTTTTTTAATTTGTTTTATCTTAAGTATTTTTTAAAAGTAAAAAGATTTAATTTTTTATAATTAAATACTTTTTTTAATTTTTTTCATTTTTATTTATTAATTTATTTTTTAAATTTCTCTACTCTTAAAAATATTTTTTTTAGGTAAAATATTTTTTTTTTAATTTTTATCTTAAGTAGGTATTTTTTAAAGGTAAAAAAATATTTATTTTTTTAAATCTTCCCAAAATGTTTATTTAAATTGTTTTTTTTTTTTTAATATTTTCGAATTTTGTTTACCTCCAAAAGTTTTTTTTTAAGGTAAAAAGTTATTTTTTTTTTAAATTTTATCAAAATTTCTTTACTTTTAAAAGTATATTTTTTAAAGTTAAACCTATTTTTTCTTAAATTTATCAAGAGTTTCTTAAATGTAAAATACTTTTTTTTTAATTTTATCAAAATTTGTTTTCCTGTAAAAGTATTTTTTTAGCAGTAAAAGAATTGTTTTTTTTTTTCTTAAAAATAAAATATTTTTTTTTATTTAATCAAAACTTGTTTACCTCTAAAAGCATTTTTTAACGGTAAGTTTTTTTATATGTAGGTATATAAAAAAGTTTACTTTTTTAAATTTTATAAAAATGTTCTATTTTTTTTTTTTCAATTTTATTAAAATGTATTTATCTCAAAAAGTACCTACCTATTTTGTTAAACGTTAAAAGAAATAGTTGATTTTTTAATGTACCAAAATGTCTTAACTGTTAAAAGTATTTTTTTGAAAGGTAGCAAAAAGAAATTCTTTGTTCTGATCAATTTTTTTACATTTAAAGTAAGCAAACTTTTGATAAATTTACCTGTAAAAAAATTACTTTTAAAGTGTTTTTTTCTATTTTTTTTTTTTTTCCAAAAAAATAAACCTCAACAAATGTTTATTGATTTTAATAAACCTCAAAAAATGTTTCTTGATTTTTTTTTTCGAACAAAAAGTTTGTTCTTGAAAGCCTCATAAAGAAATATAGCATCGTTGTAAGACTATGTTTGCCTATGAATTGTGAAAATTAGCAACGGTGTAATATGATTTTCAGCTCAAATTGAAAATTTTCAACAAATTCGAAGCAAATCAAATCATAATAAACCTATCTATAGACATATGTATGTATATTGTGTACTATCATAGACTTTGATAGAAAACAACAAAAAAATCTGTTGGCAAATTCAAATTCAAACAAAAAACCATACCGTTGTACAATGCACCATGACAACGAGAACATTTTTTTCATTTTTCGCGAATTATCCCCTTCGTTGCCATGACGAAAAACTATCTCACTCACACCAGGTACTTGTTGTCAGCAACTGTCAGAATCAACAAAATATACTCCTCTCCATCTTACTACCAGCTTTTATTCCTCTTCCTATCCTCATTCCCATCTCTCCAAACCAACGTGGCACGATGTTTGCGCCCTCACGAGAACACTCCCAGTAATAGAAAAATCGATTCCATAGTAGTACTATAGGTTTCATATACAAAGGCTATCCCTAACAAAAACATTCAGTCTACCTATTTCACTCTAACTATTACAAATAATAGTTTTCCTTTCTTATTCTTACTAGAAATTCTTCACATAACTCAATTTTCTCCACTGTGAAATTCGATGAGATTCTTTCACAATCGATCTGAAGATGGCAGTCCATTCGACATTCACCATGATAGTACTATAGTTTCTATATACAATGGAAACTATAGTACTATCATGGTGAATGTCGAATGGACTGCCATCTTCAGATCGATTGTGAAAGAATCTCATCGAATTTCACAGTGGAGAAAATTGAGTTATGTGAAGAATTTCTAGTAAGAATAAGAAAGGAAAACTATTATTTGTAATAGTTAGAGTGAAATAGGTAGACTGAATGTTTTTGTTAGGGATAGGCATAAAAAGGAAAAGAAGAATGAAATTCTATGTACATATGTATATTGTCATTTACTTTGCTAAGATGCAGAGAATTAAAAAGTGTGAAATAATATTTTGGGAATTCTCCTTGGTTTGTTGGGTTGTGTGCGGTTAAAGAGGAAGGGGTCATTTTCATTCATTGTCATTTACTTTGCCATCTAAAGATGCACAGATTTAAAAGACATGATAGAAATAAAATTTTGGGAATTCTCCTTGGTTTGTTGGGTTATGTGCGGTTAAAGAGGAAGGGGTAGTTTGTTTTTATAACTTTGGGTGCCTTGTGTGCAAGATGACAACGGCGACGGCCGGCGGCGGCATGATGGTCAAGGGTAAGGCAAGTAGGTAGATTTGTTCTTTTTGCTTTCTATATAGGCATTGTATATAGAAACTATAGTACTATCATGGTGAATGTAGAATGGACTGCCATCTTCAGATCGATTGTGAAAGAATCTCATCGAATTTCACAGTGGAGAAAATTGAGTTATGTGAAGAATTTCTAATAAGAATAAGAAAGGAAAACTATTATTTGTAATAGTTAGAGTGAAAAAGGTAGACTGAATGTTTTTGTTAGGGATAGGCATAAAAAGGAAAAGAAGAATGAAATTCTATGTACATATGTATATTGTCATTTACTTTGCTAAGATGCAGAGAATTAAAAAGTGTGAATAATATTTTGGGAATTCTCCTTGGTTTGTTGGGTTGTGTGCGGTTAAAGAGGAAGGGGTCATTTTCATTCATTGTCATTTACTTTGCCATCTAAAGATGCACAGATTTAAAAGGCATGATAGAAAAAAAGTCTGGGAATTCTCCTTGGTTTGTTGGGTTATGTGCGGTTAAAGAGGAAGGGATAGTTTGTTTTTATAACTTTGGGTGCCTTGTGTGCAAGATGACAACGGCGACGGCCGGCGGCGGCATGATGGTCAAGGGTAAGGCAAGTAGGTAGATTTGTTCTTTTTGCTTAATATATAGGTATTTAGGTCAGTTGTAAGAATATATGAGTTATGCAATAATTCATGGGTTTGATGGCGATGATGTTTTTAATGTAACATGCTGAAGGTATGTCGTTTTTTATTATTTTAATCTAAGTACCTAGATAGGTATGTTTGTATATAATTTGTATTAATATCTAGGTAGGTACTAGGTACCTAGTAGGTAGGTAGGTACTTACCTACTTAATTTTTATTTGAATCTTTATGATTATTTTTCGTTGATTTTTTTCTTTTTAAGGGGTAAGTTTAGAAGTTTGAAATAATTAGGGATGCAGGCTATTATCAGTGAGAAATTTGAACTTCTAACTTACCACTATGTCGCCATGGTAGATAGGTATACAGTCTTAAGGGCATCTAGTTATTAAATCATTAATCTTGATAATAAAAAATCGGTGAAATTCCTTTTAAATTATATGATTGGTTCATCGTCGACAATCGCATATACATATACATAGGTAGTATAGGCATAGGTACCAATTTTCTAATTGGATTTTTAAAAAATCATAACTTCATTTCTACTGGGAAGAATTTTAAAGCTAACATACGTATGTAGGTACCTACCTATTAAAAATTAGGGGCTTATGGCGAGAGTCTATTCTACTTAAGAGTATTCGTTTTTTTGCGATTCTATCAAACTTGAAATTAGTATCGCCTTGCTCAGTAGACTTATTGAAACAGAATCGATTTTCAAAAATAGAATAATAAAAGCTCGGGACTATAGCCTTATACTGAATTGTCAAATTTCCCCTAGAGTTTTAGAAAATAAATATAATTTGACGAAAAATTGCATTTTTTTTTTGATGAAATAAATAGTTTTTCTTCAAAAAATAATATTCTATAGTGCGACTAAGTGCAAAAATGAACCTTTAGGTTTTAGACATAAGATGAAAATATGCATATATATACATATGGGTACAATATTTATGTAAGATCTTTTGTTAGCTTAAATTATGACCCTAAAGCGTCAAAGTCACGTTAATTTCCTGGCAAACATATTATTCACATTTCGAAATGGAAGATTGGGGGATTTATTTGTTGGTTAATTATAGTGCCAAGGCGAAAAAGAACACTTTTCAGCGTGTCGTGAATTTCGTGGAGTCACCAAATTTATGGTAGGTACATACATATTTATGAATTATGATAATGTGGTAGCTCCGTTAACTCCTTTGGGGTGGAGTCGTGATTTGTGCATTTTCAAAATGTAGGTACTTTCTCTAAAAGCCTTAATAATAGTTTTATAACAACTTTCAAAATCATTTAGCAGTTGAATGTAATGCTTCTTTGTACCAAATATAACATTATAGCTTTTTGCAAACGGAAGGACATTTGAAAAATTGTTGGACATCCATATAAATATCAATAAATACATCAGCATCAACTATTAAGACTTTTGGAAAAAAGTGAATTTTTATGATGCATTTTAAAAATGCACAATTTCTAAAGAATGTATAATAAGTTTATAAAAATATTAAAAAAATATGTATTATGGTAGATACCTAATTTTATATTGCAGCACATGTTTAGATGATTGAGCGTCTTGTAGGAAGGCCAATAAACATGGATAACGATATAAAAGTTTATATTGTACCAGAAGATATTCTTTTCCACTAAAATACATTCTTATTATAGGTTTAAAAAAATGTATACACAAAAGTCGATCAGAAATTCCTGATCGAAAAAAAAAAATCTATTTAGTAGAAAAAAATTGATTCTAATAGAAATTCGCAATACCGATGATAGACTACCTATAAGTCTATTCGACTTTAAGTCTATTCTGAATAGACTCTCGCATTAAGCCCATTAGCCTTTTAAGGGGCTTATTGCGAGAGTCTACTCAAAAGTCGAATAGACTTAGGCTAGGCGCATATTGAGACTCGTCCGACGCGTGTGACGTGACCCTACAAGTGTCTCACGACACGATTTTAGAAACGTGTCATACCGTTCTCCGCATATTGATACGCGTGTCTCGTGTCGAAATACATTTTATTTGAAGCAAAAATTGTCTGATATATCGATTGTTGAAATAAACTTAAAAAAACAAGTAATTTCTAAAAAAGCAAACAATATTTTATTTTTAAATCTAACGACAGTTTATTATATTATTTTTTTCTTAAATATTTTTCTGTCAGATAACTATGAAAATATATGATTTTTATTCTATTTGATAAAAATTAAATTCGATCAAGAATTTCTGATCGACTTAAGTCGACTAGATTTTTTCGTAGTAGACTCTCGCAATAAGGCCCTAAATGTGGCTAAATTTTTGTATAAAATTTATTGAGGAAAAAAATAACTTAAAAATATAAAATTATTATAAAAAACACTCATATGTTAACAATGCCAGGCCACGGGTAACAAAATTTCCAACAATTCTTGATTAGAAATTCTAATTGGGTTGGATATAGTTCACATTCGATTTTCGCTGTAAAATTGATGTAAGCTGGACTGAACTTAATAAAAATTGCGTCTTGACAAGGCCCTCACTGTCAACTGAAGAGTCCAAGTGAGAACGCCGGGACGAAACGCCAATTTTTATGGACTAAAGGCCGTTGAAAGCTATATTGAATCAATAATTCAACAAGTCCAATTAAATAATGCTAAGTCTTCTACTTGGCTGATGTATTTCAGTAGTATATAGAATTTGTATTATAAAAAACACTCATATGTTAACAATGCCAGGCCACGGGTAACAAAATTTCCAACAATTCTTGATTAGAAATTCTAATTGGGTTGGATATAGTTCACATTCGATTTTCGCTGTAAAATTGATGTAAGCTGGACTGAACTTAATAAAAATTGCGTCTTGACAAGGCCCTCACTGTCAACTGAAGAGTCCAAGTGAGAACGCCGGGACGAAACGCCAATTTTTATGGACTAAAGGCCGTTGAAAGCTATATTGAATCATTAAAAAAATAAATACATTTTCATAAAAAAAAATTAACTTTTTTACAAACAAAAATTAACTTAAATAGCCATAAATTGGGTAACATTTTAAGGGTTGTCATATCTATATAATAACTATTTTTTGAAAGTGAAGCGTTATATGTATGTAGGTATGGGTATATATATTAACGCTCAGACCTGACTCACATGACCTGCTAGTATGTAAATAATTTTCTATTTGTTAATGTAACGGAAACAAAGAAGGGGCGTTTGAATAAAAAAATCACAATTTGATTCTTATCACTTTAAAAAAGTAACTTAAAAATTAATAAATTCAAAAAAAAACTAATGATAGCTTTAGGTATTTAATAAATTAAACAAAGATTTAAAACAAAAATTCTTGTGTACCGAAATCGGCTTTGAGAAAGGTAGTCACCATAGGTATAGGTACCTATTATGTTTACCTATATGTACTTTCAAAACTATTGTTTTCGATTTTTGTTGAAAAATAACTTTTATGAAAAAAAAAAGTTTAAACTATGGGTATAAGCACTGAAGTTATTGTATGTTCCGGATCTTAAGGACGAACAAAATCTAAGCCATGTTTTCAAAATTATTTTAGTAAGACAAATTGTGGTAGGTAGGTATCCTCAATTAATTAATATTAATCCTCAATTAATTAATATTTTCATTAGTTTTAATAGTTAAAAAAAACATTGGTCTTGTAAATCAAAAATAAGAATATATTATTTTTAAACATTTTTAAAAAGATATTTCGATAAAACTAAGAAAAAAAAAATTAAAAAATTCTTGACGAAAAAAATGATTGGTAGTTATGTAGGTACCTTTATCTCCAGTCGGTAGGTACCTACATTGAACATTAATTTTGTTACCTATTTATTAAGGTATGAAAGTTAAAACGAGAATCTGCATCAAAAATTAAAATTAAAATAAGTAGGTATTGTTACTTTTTGCAATTGGTTTATTAAAAAAAAAAATAGTGCGTGTAACTCAGTACTCGTGGCAGAAGTGAAACTTCTTTGGCGACCTAAAAATCTCGATTTGTAGGTATAGGAACATTAAGAGTAAGACTCAGCTGTGTTCTATATCAAAATTATCGATGGGTTGGGTAAAATTTTAAAGTTAAATTTAAAGTAAAAAAAAGGCGAAAATTTAAAAGATATAAATCAGTTTATGAGAGTAGGATTTCCGACTATTTCCAAGAATTCCTACACTCAAAATCTCTGCAAAATCAAAAATTTGTATAGGTATGACAACTTTAAATTGGTTTTATTTATTTTTCAACCATATACCTATATTTCAAATTTTTAGCGGACTCTCCTATGATTTAATTCAATTTTTTGAAATTGGCCTATTTTGAGATAAAATAATTTATATCTCCTTAAAAATCTTAAACAAGTAAGATTCTTAGAACTTCATTATCTATTCACCAAAAAAAATCAAAACTCTAACATTCTAATTAACGATATTAGAAAATAGACATAAAAGGACATTTTGCCTTTTATCTGCTACAATAATATATATTAAAAAATCCAAACTTATTGCACTAAAAAAAAGGTATATTAGCCTATCAATACAAATTTTTACTTTTACTCTACCTCCCACCACTTAGCTAATCAAAGATCTCAGCGTTGCACATGTGGCGCTACATTTTTTCGTTTCACAAAAATTCAACCTTGAAATTTCACTCTCAACGCGCACAAAGAATTTTGTTTGAAAAATAAAAGTAAAATTTAAAACAACTTTAAAAATGTACGTTTAAGTAGGTCAAGGTACCTACATAATATTAAAGGTAATATGTATCACTAGCATTTTTATTTTGTTCAGTTCTGCGCATGTTTTCAAAATCAATAATAAAAAAATTGAATTTCAAACAATCACCACAATTTTTTTTTTTTTACCTACGTAGGTACCTATAACTACCTAGGTAAATTTCAAAAAACTTGATACTCACACTTAAAAATACAAAAAAAACAAATTGTGACAACTAAAACATTGTTTCATTTTTTTTGTTCAACGTGATATATAGGTAGTTACCTACTTACCTACTTACCTACCTGTGTTTACCTAATTACATTTTTTAGCTGGTTGATTTGAAAAAAAAAATTGTGGGGTAGGTAGGTAAGGTACATAAATAGTTACCTATGTAAAATGCTAGTTTTTGTGTAAACGACTTTTTAAAAATGTTGTACCTACTAAGGTATAGGTATCTACCTACATAGGTATCTACATAATATTTCAAAAAACTGGTACACTAAAAAATACAAAATAAAACAATTTTTATTTGACAAAATTAGTTTCATCTTTTTTTGGACCATATTTATAGGCACCTAGCTGTTTACCTACCTGTTTATAATTCAGATTTTTAGCGCACTCTCCTGATTCAATCAATTTTTGACACCTACCTAGTGGGATATCTCCTACTACCTACCCTACATCTTACATACCTAAGTACCTATACTCGCATTATTATAGGTATTATTAATTAACAGTCAACGTAAATGAACCTTCATAATGTGGGTAGGTACCTAGGTATAACTAGGTACATACCTACCTACCTACCTACTAACCTGAAATTCAAACAAACAAATTACCTAGGTATAAGCCATAGACAAGAAATTTGTTTTTATTTTCTGTATCAAACACTTACCTATCTCAATTTAATGATTTCCGTACCAAAACAAACCTAGCCTCAATTGCCTACCTATATATATTTACGTATGGCTATATTTTTCCTCCAGGCATAACAATCAACCTACCGTTGATAATAAACAAGTGCATATACACAAATGCAACCTATACATACAAATTATTCTTTCCCTCAAAAAAATCTACCCTTGCTTTCTTACTATACACGGTCAATGACACAATTTTGTCTACTTCTCGTCTCGCATTTACCAAACTAAGCAAAAAAAATAACCATGTGCATTCAAAGAGGATACGAACATTTTTTTGTCATTATCTTCACCTTTTTCTCATTCTTGACGTTTGAAAAAAACCTTCAATTGGTAATCTCGCTTACTCCATTTGATTCTTATCAGAATCGAGAAAAATACACTTCTCTTGCTCTAACTACCTAGATTTTGTGTCTCCGATAAATTCAGTCTTCCAAAAATGAAAGTCTCCGCCGGGCGAAAGTGGCGCCTCCAACGAAGCATTGTTGCACAAAAAAATTGTATTCATGATAGTACTATAGTTTTCATATACAATGCTACTCATACTATCATTGTATATAGAAACTATTGACACCTGGTAAGTTGCTTTCCACGCCACCTGCATCTCAAGCGCTTAAGCTTCAAAAAGCGATAGAATTATTTTCGATTTGACGTTCAATGTATTTCCCATAATAGAAAACGAAAAATGCGCCTGATGAAAATTAGTTATACCAAATTATTTTATATCAACGGGTATCCATATTTTGATTGAAATAGAACCAAAAAATGTGTAAGCTTATAAATCAACCCGAAAATATATTAAAATAGATAGCTAAAATGCTTTGCTTTGTAAATGAAAAATGTTAACAGACCACCCTTACAACCAGAAACAACAACAAAAGTACTCGATTAGAAATAGAGAAAGGCAGAGGCGTAGTCACGATTATTAAAAAAATATGTTTGTTCGTAATTGAATAAAAATCTTCTTGTGAAAAAATTGTTAAAAAAAATATTTTTCAATTGGCTATTTACACATTTGTTTCTTGGTTTACAAAAGAGGCAAGGTATGAATGAAGGTCAAGCTCGATCACACTTAATTAGTTCTATTTTTAAGAAGAGTTTACTTTAAAAGAGTGCTAACTTTTTTTTAAATGGAGGATAAAAGTTTTTTTTTTGCCCGAAATTACGTTAAAAACCTATTCTTAGAAAGAAACTAACGTGGTAGGATACAACAAACGAACACAGAGAAATCAAATGATGCCCCTATAATTTATATTAACTTTATATTAACCTGCGCGTACCTAATACAAAAAAATAAAATGAAGATTTATATCACTTAAGTGCATTATAGGTGACTCCTTTTGATAATTTGGAAAACTAATTTTCGTTGGCTTATTACATTTACTTAAGTGAGCGGTTTTGACTGTTATAATTCTATTTTTACGAAAGCAAAAGTGAACGAAATTAATCGAAAAATAGAAAACCGCAATTATTGGTGCAACACATAATTTGCTGGTATTATCTTTTTTTCTTACGATCACTAAAGTGGACCTTTAACATTTCTACTTCATTCTTTACTTATAATAAAAAGGAAAATTAATGTTTTATTAAAATTCATAAGAAACTCTAGTCCCCTAAACTACTACCTACCTACGCACATGATATCATTCTGACTGACGCCTTGCATCCATTTTGGAAAACAACAACAAAAAAGCACGTTTGTTTACATATTTCATCTGCAAAATAAAGCAAATTAGTAATAAGTTTCGATATATTTTACGTTTGATTTGCAAACTAGCATGTTTAATTATTCTATTGCAATTATAATACAAACAACCGTTCATATAAAATTAATTTGTTAAAATAATTTTTCTACGAGCTGTTTTTGTTTTTCTCTTATGGGAAATGCATTGAACGTCAAATGGAAAAGAAATCTATCTCGTTTGTTAGTTTCACGTGCTGGCTGCTAGGTGCCGTGACTCCATGTGCCAATATGAAATCCATAGTACTATCATGGTGAATGTCGAATGAACTGCCATCTTCAGATCGATTGTGAAAGAATCTCATCGAATTTCACAGTGGAGAAAATTGAGTTTTGTGGAGAATTTCTAGTCACAATAAGTAAGGAATACTTATATTTGTAATAGTTAGAGTGAAATAGGTAGCATGAATGTTTTTTGTTAGGTTTACATTTTTTTGTCGATTACTTTGCTATGCAAAGGTGCAGAGAATTAAAAAGTGTGAAAAAATTTGGGAATTCTACTTGGTTTGTTGGGTCTTGTGCGCTTAAAGAGGAAGGGGTGTTTTTTTTTTACAACTTGTGTGCAATGCAAGAAGACAATCGTGACGTCGCGTCGGGCGGCGGCGGCATGAAGGTCAAGGCATAGGTAGATTGTTTTTTTTTTTGCTTTCTAGATATTTATGTATGTAGGTCTGTTGGCAAGAATATCAGTGATGCAATAATTCATGAGTTTCATGGCGATGATGTTTTTTGATGAGTATGGCTCATGGTAGGTAGTTAGGTTTGTCGCTTTTTTATTTTAACCTAGAAAGGTAGGTATGTTTGTAGATAATTTGTATTAATATCTAGGTAGGTACTAGGTACATGTAAGAAGGTACGTACCTTATTTGTATGTGAATGTTAATTTATTTATATTATAGATATAAATGAAAGAATAAAAATTGCAACAGCTTAAACTAGAAGTATTAAAAGTAGGTAGGTATCTATATACTAAAATTTATATAATAGCAAATTATATTCAGGGTTGCACTAAGAACGGAATTTTGGAAATTCGCACATTTAATAGGGTAAAACTGAATCAAAGTCAAAAAAACTAACTTCTAAACGCGACTTCGTAGAAACATGATTTTTGTATTTGAAAGATATTGAAAAATTAGGCAACAAAATATGCACAACTTTTTTTTATTAAAAATCTACAAACCGAGATATACCCGGTTTTACAACTGAAAATTGATAAATAGTCGTTTCGAAAAGTACTTAGTAGTTATAAGGGGGTACATTTTTAATTTTTTTTATTTTTACATATTTTTATAGGGGATGATAAAAAAAATTATCCATGTTTAAGCAATTTTTGACAGGATTTTTTTTTCATACCCAAAAAGATTTTTGAAAAAGGGTAAATTATTTTGGTCAATTATTCAATCTATATGATTTTTAATGGGTAGTTGGAAAAATCTAAAATTTTAAAATCTTGATATATTAGATGGCAATTAAATGGTAAAAATGTTATCTTTCTAACTTATCATTTGACAGATTTATTTAAGAAAGGGTAAACATTTTGAAATTTTTTTTTTTTGGTTTTTTATTAATATCTTTTCAATAAACAATGGTAGAGGTTTCCAATATACTAATGAATAATAGCTATATGTTCCAGGAATTTGTATACAAAAATTATATTTCTATTGTACTATTGAGCTGATAAATTAACAATATATAATTTTTACACATATTACTTAATACCATGTGAGTGTAGGCATGGATTGAATTGTTTTTTTCTTATATTTAATCTCAATAAAATAACCATTAATTTGATAACTCATTTTTTAATCTGTACCTCCTTTAGTAGTGTCACAATTGATTTTTTAAAATTCATAAAAATTCAAATAAAATCCATAAGATTTACTTTGCTTTGTTCATTGTCAACTATATTATAACTATTTTTCTGCCAATTTTCCCAACTTAAACTTAACGATAATCAACTGGTTGCTGAAATGATCATTTACCCGGTTTCTTCTTAGTTTAATGTGAAAGTTGCTTCATTAATTTTTTTCATATCTTGAAAAGTAAAAGTCCTAGACCCATACGGTTTCCAGCGTTTGACTAAAAATTGACAAGAGCATTAAGTTTTGAAAACAAAAATTATGCTTAATTACATAAATTTTTGAAAAAAATTAGCTTGAAATTTTTTTTTTCCAAAATTTTTACTTGGAAAATTCTGGTTCTTAGCGTTTGACTAAAAACTAATTACAGCAATCGTTTTTGGAACAAAGAATATTACGTAAAATTCTGAAGTAAAAAATGCAAATAAATTTTATTTTTCAATTTTTTTTTTCTAAACTTTGACTTTGAAAAATTTTGTTTCAAAAACTATTCATTGATCATTTTTATTTTGAAAACAATTTGAAACAAAATAGGCTGAAAAAAGCTATCGCATAATATTGTAAGTAATATCGTTGATTTTTAATAATTTTTTATCCATTTAAAGCAAATGTTTTATAAAATTGTCCCTCCCCACAAACGGAGAAAGGTAGAAGTTTTAAGCTTTAAACATAAAAAAAACACTAACTAATTAAAATTATTATAAATTTCTAAAATTGTATTCCATTTACAAATTTATAAAAAAAAGTTCACGAAAATAGGAACAATTAATAATTATTATTATTGTATTATTTATGCAAAAATTCATATTTAAGTTTTTCAAATTTATTTTACACTTAAATTTAAAAAAAAGGAAAAAATTCCTAACGAAAAAAGTTATTGGTAGGTAGGTATCTACAGATAGGTACCTACCTGTCTACAATAAAACATTTATTTTGTAAACTACCTGGAATCAAAAAATCGGAAATTAAAATTTAAATAGGTAAGTAGGTAGGTACCTACCTGTTGGCGCATTTTGCAATTGGTTGATTTGAAAAAAATAAAATAAAAATTTAGATCTAGGTTAAGTTAAAACAATTTTTTTTTAAATGTAGAAACCTACGTAGGTATGTATATATAAACCTACCTACCTACCTTGGTATATATAAAAATGAAATTGACCGTCGACTCCGCATAACTGGAGCACAATAATTGCAGACCATTTGTTTCAGTAAAGCGGAGTTTTCAGTTAACCGAATACCGAACTATGGATAACTGAAACTTATTTCAAATAAGCGGAGTTTTTTTCAAAACAAATATTAAATTTCATTTAGCCTGAGAATCAAAAAAAAATGTAGGTATGATTTTTTAATAAAAAAAATGATTTATTGACCAATGTTTTAGTGGAAGAAAGGCCTACTTTTGTTGCTAAGTATGTAGATGACATTTTTGCCGTAATGGACAAACGCAACATTGAAAAAGTGCAGCTGATCCTTAACGGATTCCACCCGAAAATCCAGTTCACTGTGGAAATGGAACATAACAGGTCAATAGCATTTTTGGACGTAAAAATCCATCGTGAAAACAACCGTCTATTGTTTGACTGGTACCAAAAACATACTGCATCGGGAAGATTTTTTTTTTTTCGGTCTAACCAAGCGAGGCACATAGTTATGAACACTGCATCCAATCTCGTCAGTAAAGTTTTCGCACTCAGCGACGAACAATTTCACTCTGCCAATGAGAAAAAAATCAAAAAAATCCTGAGTGACAATGGTTTTCCAAATTCTATAATTCGTGGTCTACTTCAGAAACACAATTGCAAAATTCCAAGCGAAGACACTAAAGACCCGAATAATGGTTACTACAAAAGTATGGTTTACATCCCAAGACTGACTGAGAATTTTAAAGAAGTCATAAACCAAAAACTAACAGATGTTCGCCTGGCCTTCAAATCAAATAAAACTCTGAGTCACCTTTTCACTAAACTTAAAACGAAAGCGGATAAGGATAAAGTTACTGATGTCATTTACAAAATAAATTGTAAGGGTAAACCTAATGAACCATGCAACCAGTGTTACATCGGAACTACAAAACAATTTCTTAAACAGCGAATTTCTAATCATAAATCGGATATCAAATCAAACAATCCTGGAAAGACAGCCCTGGCGAGCCACAGTATCGAAAACGGCCACTCTCCAGATTTTGAAGGTGTCAAAGTCCTACAGACAGAGAAACATGTTTCGAAACGATACACCCTAGAAACATTACACATCATCAACAACAACAACAACATGAACAGAAAACAAGACACCCAAAACATCTCTGCCATCTATTGTTCTCTTGTCTCATCATAACACAGTATTCTTTCAGTTTCTTTACTCCTTGTTTAAATTCCATAGACTAAACTTCGTTTGAAGTGGTTATTTCTTTACTTTTGTAAATAATATTACAGTTTTATTAAAGTGAGTGTATTTTGTATTGTTTCAATTATTGTTTTTATAATGTAAACAATATATTTTTTTCTTGTTGTCCAAATAAAGTTCCCCTGAAGAAGGCAGCAACCCCTGCCGAAACGTCGGGAAAGCTAATGTAACTTAATTGTTTCATTGCAAAAACTACAGTGACCAAAAAAAGCCGACGGAAAGATTATTTTTAATCACTTCCAATCACAATTATGGTATGATTTTTTGTGTCAAAATATGTATATACCTAATATGTCGTTATATTTCCATATGAAACAATTCAAACAACAAAGGTATTTACATTTTTAATCACAAAACGAATATGAATATATAATAATTAAAAACAAAAAAAAAATGATCGTTTCCCTTATACGGAGTTGAAAAAGTGAAAAATGTTCCTTTGAGGCACACAATTTTGTTTCAATTATCCCGAGATTGCAATTAAGCGGAGTTCAGTTATGCGAAGCAGTTTTTTTCTTAAAAAAGCCTCCGGAATAAATGTCTTGTTTCAGATAACCGATGTTTTTAGTTAAGCGGAGTTGGCTGTACGACGACTGGCTGGACGACTGAAACTTCGTTTCTTCTTTTTTTTAACAATATTTATATAGGTACCTACCTACAAACCTATACGTACATACCTACCTACACCTGAGTATAATTCAATTTTTAGTGCACTGACCGTTTTGCAATTTACATTAATGTTCTCTCTCTGGTTGATTTGAAAAAATAAAAATGTAGGTACCTACCTAGGTACATACCTATGTACAAACCTAGGTAGCTTTAATTGTAGCAATGTTGTAGGTATGTACGTAGGTACAGTTACATACCCAGCTTTAGTTCAAACATTTCTGGGCACAACTAAAACTTATAAAAGCAACCTCCTAGGATATTGCCCACTGGCTGAAATTCAACTACCACATTGACAGACTAGTGTCAAATAATAAAATCATACCTATACCTACATGCCTGCTTGTATGATAAATTGTGAATTAAAAGTAGGTAAACAAATACAACCTACCTACCACCAAGCACTTACCTACCTCAACATTGCATAGAAATTCTCCCTTTTTTCATAACTTATTTTCATACCTACCTACATATAGTTATGCATTATGTATGCACCTACCTATATTTGTCGGCATAATTAATTGTAAATTTCTTCAAAACATTTCAAGTCAAACTCAAATCATGCAAACAACATTAATATGAATAAAACCTACCATTCATGATTTATATGAATATTATCTACCTACGTAGATGTTCCCGCAAAAAAATATGCTCAAAATCTTGCACTTGCAACAAATTTCACGGCAAATAAGAAATCTTTGCAAGACAATTTAATATCAAAACTACCCTCAATAACATACGATTGCATATAAACCTACAAATATACTTACACAACATGAACATATATTTTTCTTTCACGCATTAAAATAAACCTATCCTTGATAATATAAGAATGTATACCTCCACGCATTATTCTTTCCCGCAAAAAAAAAACTATATTCCTTGCTTCAAGGTTGTTGACAACGACGACGCAAAAAGCTAACTTACATGTATGTATGTCCACTTCTCTTCTCGCATATAGCATAATCAGTAAATTAAGCAAAAAAAATAACCTTGCATTGCACATTCAATCAAAGAGGATACGATCATTTTTTTGCCATTCTCTTCACCTTTTTCTCATCATTGACGTTGAACAAAACCTTCGATTGGTAATCTCGCTTACTCCATTTGATTCTTACCAGAATCGAAAAAAATACACTCCTCTTGCTCTAACTACTTAGTTTCGATTCTCTGATAAATGGAAGTCTCCCAAAAATTGAAGTCTCCGCCGACAATTGTCTCCCAAAAATGTAAGTCTCCGTAGAGCTAAAGTGGCGCCACCAACGAAGCATTGTTGCACAAAAAAATTTTGTCCATGATAGTACTATAGTTTTCATATACAAGGGTTGTGTGAAGGAAAATATGATTTGAAAATAGGTAGGTAGGTAGGTAGGTGGGTAGTTGTTTGTATTTATCGTATTGATTATTGTATGAAATCATTATCATTATTTTAACATTGCCATTTGTTACTTTTTTTAAAATAAAAAGTACATCATATAATTTATTCATTTAAATTCTTGGTTTAGCGGCGATAAACCTGCTAACTGAGAGGAATCGCCACTGGTGTATACAGGGTGATTTGCATAAGGTGTCGTATGGGGGGGGGTCTATTTTCCTCCGTTTAGGCGGGAGGGACAATTTCCAAAAAAAAATCACTTAAAACAGAAAAAAAAATATTAAAAAATAACGGTAACTCCTACAGAGTGACGCTATAGCATATTGAAAAGCCAAAGGTCTATTCTTTAATATAATTATTAAATTAAGTTGTTCGAGTGAATAGTTTTTGAAAAATCAATTTTCCAAGTCAAAATTTTGAAAAAAAAAAAAAATAAAAAAAATTTCAAGCAAATTTTATTTCAAAATTTTATGTAATTAAGCATAATTTTTGTTTTCAAAACTTAATGCTCTTGTCAATTTTTAGTCAAACGCTGGAAACCGTATGGATCTAGGACTTTTACTTTTCAAGATATGAACAAATTAATGAAGCAACTTTCACATTAAACTAAGAAGAATCCGTCTAAATGATCATTTCAGCAACCAGTTGATTATCGCCTAGTTTAAGTTGTGAAAATTGCCAGAAAAATAGTTATAAAATTAACTATAATTTAGCCCAAATAAAGCTATTTTATCTGTCCAGGCTTATTAGCACTAAAAATTGTATTATCATCTAGCAGTAGCGGATCCAGGGGGGGGGGCTATAGGGGCTAAAGCCCCCCCTCCCACAGCCAATTTGTAAAATTCGATTCATAATAGCCTGAAAGGTTTTACATTCTGGGCTAAGCAATTAATATGTTTGCAGTGTTTTTTCAACCCCAAGGCAATTTGATAAAAAAACGAGGTTGGGGCTGAACACCTTACACCATTATTTGTTTATTCGATGTAAGAGCTAGATAATTTTCAAGATAACTGGTATTTTTCCAAGCCAAAGACAATTTGGTGAAAAATACTATGTTGAGGCTGAATAATTTAAATCCCTAGCCCTAGGTTTCCGGCTAAGCCTCAAGAGAAAATAGAATAGTATAGAAAAAAACGAACTAGGGCCTAGACAATTTACACTTCATTTTCATTATACGAATTTGGGGCTCGATTTTTTCTACGAAAGCTTTTATTTTTTCAAGCGCCAAGACTATTTTCTGAAAAAAAATCTAAATTGGGGCTAAATAATAAGCCCCAAGAAAATTTATAAAAATAAACTAACTGGGGGCTAGACAATTTACACATTATTTTCATTATACGAATTTGGGGCTCAATAATTTTTACGAAAGCTGATATTTTTTCAAGCTGTTGTTTTGCGTTTTTGTGGTAATTTGTTGTGTTTGATTGTACCTGATGCTGAGTCCATTGGTTTTTTATCGTCTTCATTAGATAATTTTCGTTTCGATTGTGTGAAAATTGACGTTTATGGCTGATAAATTAATGTTCTGATAGTTGTTTGTCCTGGAGTATCAGATGGTTATATTTTATTTTGATTGTTGCACTTATACCTATGTTCCTAATAGCTTCAGCTTTTTTTAACAATTTCTTTTTTTCGACATTTTCCCTCAGTAGTTCGTCAAATATGGAAATTTGTTCATTATTTTTGTTACTATATTGGATTCAAAAATGTCTGTTATCAGCGATTTTACACTATGTATATTATAAAGTCCAAATCTTTTAACGAAATACTTTAGTTGAAAATAATACTAAGGCAGTGTAAAATGGTGTTTTCCAACAGCCAACTTTCTTTTTCCTACATTAAAAAAAAATATATATTTTCCTTCTTATTTGGCATTCTAGAACATTGATTTTTTCTTCGTGTCTATCAAGCTTTATGTTCAAAATATTGAATTTAGAATTTATTTTTATTTAAAACTGTAAATATGGAAATATGTTAATAACAAAAACACTTAATTTATATTCTATTGCTAAAACTTTACTTATTTACAAATGTAAATACATATGCCTAAAATAACAACACAACATAATTTGTCAGTACATATTTTTTTTCTTCCGCTAATGAAACTTCACTAATCTTTGTTTCTTCCACTTATAGAATAATTGATAAAAATTTATTTATTGCAAAAACTCAATATGTATTTTTAAAATAACAAAAAACAAATAATTTTCGAGTGCATTTGTTTCCTAAACTAAACTAAACTAAACTTATTTAAAAAATGTAAATTGTAATGTAAATGTAATTTTAAAAATGTAAATATGTTTATAAAGCGAATACATGTAACGAGTCGATGTTATTGTTTCTTCTACTTAGAAAAGAGTAGAATAATTGATAAAGATTAACTTATTTCAAAAAATCAATATGTATTTATAAAATAACAAACTTATTTAAAAAATGTAAATAGGTTTCTTCTTTAAAAGAAAAAATTGATAAATGTTAACTTATTAACAAATATGCAAAGCCATATTACA
The DNA here is from genome assembly GCA_949320155.1 of Melangyna quadrimaculata. Classification (NCBI taxonomy): domain Eukaryota; kingdom Metazoa; phylum Arthropoda; class Insecta; order Diptera; family Syrphidae; genus Melangyna; species Melangyna quadrimaculata. Next base: position 350,883,087 of record OX439483.1, on the reverse strand, counting down.
TATATTTATTTTCTTAAACGGTTGGCCAATTAATAATTGTTATTAAATTCATTAAAAACGTCGGTTTGACAACTGATTCCTCTGTGGCTTAAAAAGCTTATTTTCAGCTTTTGAGACTGATAATTTTTAAGTGTACATGTTCCAAGAAAAGCCTTAAAAATATATATTTATGTTGTATAAAAAAAAAATGTTTTAAACTTTATTTCGTTCTAGTATTTTGTGAAAAAAAATAGCATAGGACAATATGGGATATACCATCCCATTGAAAGTATTTATGAATAATGAATGCATTTGCATTTTTTGACTTCGAAATTAGTCAAACGGCAGCATTGATAATTTTATCTAATAATTTTTGATTGATTTGTATAAGAAAAAAAATATTCCGTTTTGGAACAAAGATATTTAATTTTTTTTTAAAGTTCATATGTATGTCCAAAACTGGAGACCCAAGCCCCCCCCCACAGCCAAATCCTAGATCCGCTACTGTCATCTAGATATTTTATATGTACATACGTATTTAAATGCTGAGGAAATAACCTTTCCTAAGACATCTAAATTTTTAAATTCGGATAAGTACTTTTCGATTTATAACCAATTTTAAGCCGAGAAATTGACATTGTCAATTGATCTTATTTCTTAGATTTTCAAAATTTATAATTTTTAAATTTGAAAATATTTGATGTGTTGACAATGTAAAAATAGAATTCCTTGAAAAAGCATGATCCACTTTGCATTTTTTTTTGTAAATAAATCAATAAAACTAACTTTAGAATGGCTTTTGTTGAAATAATCACTTAAAATTTATAAGCAATATTTTAGAAGAGGATTAGAGCAATTAGTGTGTTGGTTTTGTTTTTCAAAATTTATCAATTTCTTATAAAAAAAAATAAATAAACCGGGTGGCACAACGGCTCATGAAGAACCAGGGCCTAGTGATTAACAACTTGCAACCTTTCCTGTGTGCGCCTAACGACAGGAATGGAAGGGACCTACAATTGTATGCCGAATCCGAACTAGACGAGAAGCACTTATTCGTGGCAAGTGATACTCTTGGAGGATTTGTCAATTCCTAGCAGGAGGCAGTAGCCTCTAGTTTTTAGGTGGACGATGCTGGGAAGCGAACCCAGACCTCCAGCGTGACAGTTGAACGCACAAACCGTTACGCTACGGGCTACTACAATTTTTTATTAACGTTTGCATTTAAAGTACCAAATATGGAATTGATTTTTCACTAAATCCCATTTTTAGTATGAATTTTTTAAAACTATGCAAACATTTTAACACAGAAATTTAGATTATAAATTTATGTATAATTTGTTATGAACTATTAAGTATTACTCAATAAGAAGATGAAGAAATTTAAATATTAAAATATTGAAATTACTTCTGTTTTAAGTGGAGTGAATGAATAAAATTCAATTAAAAAGTACAAGTGACCTCAACTCCAGAAATTATTGTGTTTCGCCCAAGGTATAACAGTGGGCTCTTCAGTCAGTCTGTTATACCCTACTAAGACACAAATTACTCAAGTTTGAAGCCTCTAAAATTGGTTAAATGGAGCTTAAATTGCCCCTACTTTTTTTCCAGTTAGATTTAAAAATACAAAATTTCTCACATATTTGTAGAAGAAGGTTACACCTATCAATGTGCATCATTATTTTTCGAAAATATATAAATTTTTCATTAACTTTTGAATTTAAAGTCCGAAAAATAGAGTTGATTTTTCATTAAAACACATTTTTAGTACAAATATTTTGCAATAATTTTTACACAAAAATTTAAGTTATAAATTTCTACCTAAATTTCATGTACCATTTATTATGAACTATTAAGTATTACTCAATTTTTAAGCCTCTAAAGTTGTCTAAATGTAGATTTTTTATAATTTATGATTTGTATATGGTTATGATTTTTTATATTAAAAAAAATAAAAAAAAAATTAATTTGAGATAACGGTGTTTTGTTCGTGTTGACGATTGTTGACAATGAACAAAGCAAAGCATTTCTATGGATTTTATTTGAATTTTAAAAAATCAGTTGTGACACTAATATAGGAGGTACAGATTAAAAAATGAGGTATCAAATTAATGGTTATTTTATTGAGATTAAATATAAGAAAAAACTAAATCAATCCATGCCTACACTCACATGGTATTAAGTAATATGTGTAAAAATTATATATTGTTAATTAATCAGCTCAATGGTACAATAGAAATATAATTTTTGTATACAAATTCCTGGAACATAAAGCTATAATTCATTAGTATATTGGAAACCTCTACCACTGTTTATTGAAAAGATATTAATAAAAAACCAAAAAAAATTCAAAATGTTTATCCTTTCTTAAATAAATCTGTCAAATGATAAGTTAGAATCATAACATTTTAACCATTTAATTGCTATCAAAAATATCTATAAGATATTAAAATTTTAGATTTTTCCAACTACCCGTTAAAAATCAAATAGATTGAAAAATTGACCAAAATAATTGACCCTTTTTCAATAATCATTTTGGGTATGAAAAAAAAATCATGTCAAAAATTGCTTAAACATGGATAATTTTTTTGTTCATCCCCTATACAAATATGTAAAAATAAAAAAAAAATAAAAAATGTATCTACCCCCATATAACTACTAAGTACTTTTCGAACCGACTTTTTATCAATTTTCAGTTTTAAAACCGGGTATATCTCGGTTGGTAGATTTTTAATAAAAAAAAAGTTGTGCATAATTTTTTGCCTAATTTTTCAATAACTTTCAAATAAAAAAATCAAGTTTCTACGACGTCGCGTTTAGAAGTTAGTTTTTTGACTTTGATTCAGTTTTACCCTATTAAACCCTATTAAATGTGCAAATTTCAAAAATTCCGTTCTTAGTGCAACCCTGAATAAAATTTGCTATCATATAAATTATAGTATATAGATACCTACCTATTTTTAATACTTCTAGTTTAAGCTGTAGCGTGATTAGTAAAAGTGGTTGTAATTAGGACAATTTGTATTCTTTCATTTATATAATATAAATAAATAAATAATACAAATTAATAATAATTGTTTGTCATTAATTTTTTGAAATTTTAAAATTTGTCATTAAGTTTTCAATAATTTACACACCCTTTTAGTGTGAAATTTGTCGATCCTCCTCAATAAATTTTATACAAAAATTTAGTCACATTTAAAGGCTAAATTTTAATATCTTAACTTTAATATTCTTCCCAGTAGAAATGAAGTTATGATTTTTAAAAAATCCAATTAGAAAATTGGTAGGCGATTGTCGACCATATACAAGGCCGTAGAGCTAAAGTGGCGCCACCAACGAAGCATTGTTGCACAAAAAAATTTTGTCCATGATAGTACTATAGTTTTCATATACAAGGGTTTCTATATACAATGTACAAGGCTTTTAGCAACTATTAGGTTTGTGTTTAAGGTCTCTACACTCGGTTGGTTTGAAAATAGAATAGAGTAAGAGTAGGAGTAAGGATGAAGACAAATATATGATTGCAAGGGAGACTTTTTTATGTTTTTTTTTGTCAGTTTTTTTTTCTATAGGAAGATGGTATACTGTGGAGTATAAGAGGAAGGAAGTAAAGCTGAAAAAAAAAAAAACAAAATTAATTGTGTGTATGTTGCTTGGGTTTGTGAATTTTTTGCTTTTCGTGACCTTCTACGGATGTTGTTGTATTTTGGTTAGATTTTTTTTTGTTTAAATTTGTAATTCATTCTGAAGGAATTACCTACCTGTTTGCGGGGAAGAAATAAACAGATTTTTTCCTCAATGGTTAATGCGGGAAAGAAAAATATGTTCGTATGTAAGTATAAAGGTATCCATTCGTGTATTATCGAGGGTAGGTTTTATAGGTAATACATTTGTTTGCAAGATTTTGAGGATATGTAATTATTTGCGTTGGAATGCATAATTTATTCTACGAGTGGGTAAGTACATAATGTATGTATATTATGTAGATAGGTATGGAGACGGACATTATTTGTTGTTACTTTTCAGCAGCTGTGAGTGGTGGGTGGTAGAATTTAGAAAAAAATTTAAAAATCCACTAGATTTCGCTCAAAAATACCTAGCTTGCCAGATAGTAGTAATGTACACATGTAGCTATGTATTTTAATTAACTTGAAATTAACAATTGATTAAGACTATACCTACGAGAAGATAGACATGAAGGTACCTACATTATATCTACCTATAGGTAGTAATAATTTAGTGAAATATTTGTTACTTTCAGTGTATTTGTGTGGGAAACCCTATGCAATGTTGAGAAAGGTAAGTAGTGGTTGAAATATAGAGTAATCAAATGTAAGGAAGGAACAGTTTTTGTTTCCAAAATTCAATGCTTTTAAAAATTTTAAGTCAAACACTGAAAACCAAGATTCTCCTAGGATTTTTTCTTTTAAAAATATTTAAAAATAAATTAAGAAATTTTCTCATAAACCTAAGAACAGTCAAGCTAAATGATATAATTTCTGGTTGATATCACCAGCTTAGTGTTTAATTGCTTTTATTTAGAGATTAGTTTCTTTATTTTTCAATATTTTATTTATTTATTTATTATTTTTTTATTTATTAATCTTACTTCAGTTTTTTTACAAACAAAATAAATTCTTCAAAAAGAAACTAAGCATGACATAGTTTTGAGTATTTTTGCGAATGCATGGAATATGTATGTGTTTTGTTGCAAATAAATTTGCCATTGATCGGTTCAACTGTTTTCGATAAAATTGAAAAAAATTAGTCTGAGGTCGACCTACACCAGTAACTTCCCATTGGTGCACTTGAAAACCATATATGTACATCTACATACATATGCACATATTAACTTAAGTGGTGGGTGGTAGAGCATGGGTATATTATATAATTTTATATTTTATAGTGTAATAACTTTGGGTTTTTGGATATTAGTACAAAGGTAGGTATATAGATATAGAGAAACAGGGCAAAATGTGACATTACCTTTATTTTAAACTTTAGATATTTATAATAGTAAATTTTGAATATTTTTTTTTTCTAAATAGCTTAAAAAATTCTAAGAATCTTACATATAAAACCTTTTTTCCTAACTCTTCTCGGTATGGAGGTATTAATTATTTAAGCCAATTATTTATTTTAAAAAAATACCAAAAATCAGGGGAGTGTAATTTAAAAAAAAAAAACATGGTTTCAAAGAATACCTATATAATGGCAAAATAAGTGTTATATCAAAATTTCGATTTTGAAGCGATTTTGAGTGTAAGAATTTTTCGAATTAAAACGTTTTTGAAAAGTTTTTTCTTGCAACGTTTTGATTTTAATTAAATTGGGTTTTTTGTGTGATAACACACTCGCAGTTAGGCTGCATGGCTTTCGCTCTGTAATTTATATTATTGAATGTTTGAATTTTCAACAACCACTTGAGTGGGCTACCACCATTGTATTTGGCTGGAATTATTGCAATTTCATGACTGCCACACCAATCGTCAGATTCCTTTCAGTGGTGCTTAGTCTTTATGTTCAATTTTAATTTATAAATTAGTGCCGTCAATTGGAATCGAACCTAGACCAGCTACCTCCGAGGCCTATGCACTACGCATTGCACCACCGAGGTCACCTGATCATGCCCATCCAATGTATGCTTTTGTCTTTATAAATTGCATATTGAGACAACTAGCATTTTTACTAGCCTGTGCGGCTAGTTGATCATTTTAGTTTTGATTTTTAGCTTTTTAAAGGGTATTTTTAAACATCTCAACATTACACAACATTTAGATGGTAAAGGTTTATATTTTTGGTAGAAATTTGAAATCGATATAATTGTTTTTTTTTTTTTTTCAAAATATTTTAGTTGAAAAACATTTGTTAAGAATTTTTAATAGTTTTTTTTTCAGTTTTTTGCTCTAAAAAACTGTTTTCTGAATTAAAAAAAAAAAAATTATCAGTTGTTGACTACGGAGTAGTTTTTCTTAGTTTAAAAAGAAAAGTGTCTGTTGAATTTTTTTTTAATATTTGCTGTAGTAAGTTTATTAAATTTGTAAGAAAACCTTTACAGCACGTTATGAAAAAATTATCTATAAAATAAAATTCATCCGAGGTTGATATCTTTATTGGTTCTCGAGATATGGTGGACGAAAAAAAGTACACCGAACGTACGTACATACAAAAACATACATACATCTTGCTAAGAACGACGAATTCTGATTCTAGAGACCTCAAAACGTGAAGATATGTCAAAATTTTCAATTCGACAAATCGCACCAATTACAATAACTTCCAATGGGAAGTTAATAAAGTGGTGCTAATATTTTAAATTGACTTACCATTTTGTTTTTAGTATATACAAACTTGTACGCTTACCTTTATAAGTTATCTTGAATTTATTACAATTAACTTTATATTTAATATTTTAAAATTATTTGAAAATCACCATATTTTTGTTTTTATATTCGATTTGAGGATAAACTACTGAAACTGGTAGCCGTCGGAAATGGGTTAATTGTTTATTTATATTTGCCAACATTTATTTTACCTTAAAAATATTGTTTTGCGAAATAAATTGTATTTATTAAAAAAAAGTGTTCTGATGCTTAAAAAATTTTCTCAAAAACTTGATTCGGTTTTTTGTGTTCGATTCAGAATTAATATAAGCATTGACTTCTGGAAGCCAATTTGGCACTTTATTTCACAATTTTGAAAAAAATCGGTCTAAATTTTTTTTTTATATTTCTTATCAAACTTTATAGTTTGCATGCCAATTTTTCAAAAACTGTTGGTATGAATAATTCAATTTACCTTTAGGAAACCGGTATAGTACTTTATTGTAACTGTTGGCGTTGTTTTTTAATATTTTTTTCCATTTAAAGTATTTTTTTCTAAAATGCACCTACCTCCGAAATGGGATGAGTTCTTACCCTTTACCGTTATTAATTTTTTGCGCCAAAGTTATCGTATTTATATCGACTTCGAATGAATTTTATTTTACAGATTATAACGTGCTGAAAAGGCTTACACATGATACATAACACACATAAAACATAACAATAATACAATACACATAATAACGTGAGAAAGATTTGGTAAAAATAAAAAAAAAAAAAACAATCAACTATTTTTTTTAACCAAGAAAAACAGTTGAAAAATGATTTCGTCTCAAACATTTCCAGAACAAATAATAATTCCGAACCCAGTTTATGTTTTGTCTAGACATAATAACGTAGTCAACATTTGGTATTTTGTTTTCTTTAAAAAAATAACAACGGTCGCGACTTCAAATTTTTCGTGAAAATATATATCAATACCATCTACACGTTGTGTAATTTTGAGATTTTAAATCCCCCCTTTGAAAAGATTAAAATCAAAATGTTGATGCCAAAAACGAATTTTCAAAAATGTTTTAATTTGAAAAATTCTTGAACTCAAAATCGTTTAAACACCAAAATTTGTCATCTGAAACTTAATTTGTTTTTTTTTTTATATTATTTGCAACCATGTATTTTTCCTTAAAGTACAATCCCTCCAATTCATGGTATTTGTCTGCCAGTAGTCTATTTTTAAATTATTCGTTGCACGTTTAAGTTAAATAGGTAAGAAGTTAAGAAAAAAAGCAATATTTATGAGATTCTTAGAATTTTATAAGTTATTCCCAAAAAAACTAGAAACTGTTCTATTATAAATACATACAGTACATCGCGATTTTTTAAGGCAAATAAGCAGGGACCTTTACCTATATGGTTTTCAAGAGCACCAATGGGAAGTTACTAGGAGGTTTCGCACCCAGTCTCTTTTTATTATTTTGTTTGGTCTTCCTACCTAAATATTTCAACTGATAGGTACCTAGTTAAAATAAGCTTACCTAATAAATTTCTTTATTTTTTTTAAATAATCGTTTTCAATAATTAATTTTCCAATTAAAAATATGTAGGTGCATACCTTCATATTGCTTTACAAAAAAAGTTTTTTCCGACATACCTACCTACCTATCTACCTACATACCTAGTACCTACCTAATTTTTTTAAGTTTAATTTTGTTTAAATACCTACCTTCAACTATTTATAAAAATGTAAGTAGACAGGTATGTACATAAGTGGTTGTAGATCATTCAAACATTCATAATTAATAGATAGGTACCTATAAGACGGAGCAAAAGCTATGAAGCCCAATTGAGATACATACTGATATTGCATAAAATACCTATGCAATATCGCAGCGTTGCAAGACCATTCCCTCGTAGAATGAAGTTTAACAACGTTGCCTTCATAATCATCAAAAGCAAAACCAAATAATTTAAAATTCAAATGCTAAGAAAGAAAAGAAGAATAAAATACCTACGTAGTATACCTCATACTATGTACATACTATAAGCGCATTTTTTTATTTTCTCGTTTCATCCCCCTTACCATTGTATATATAGAGTATATATACAATGTCTACACTAAGGTCTCCAATGGCGTTTCAGCACTAATGTCTGCCAAATTGTGAGGGGAGTAAAGCCCGGGACAAACAGGACGCGGTCTGGCATTTTTTGACCGTCGCGTTCTTTGTCTTGTGTAGAATCACTTGTTGTTGTTCAAACAGAACGCGGTCAAGTCAAGCGGCGAAGAATAGATCGCGACGGGCAAATTTATTTTGTAAATTTTTAACAAGAACGCGACGGTCAAGTGTCAAAAAAGACCAAACGTCAAAACAAACCTCTGAAAACATCTGCATGTGAGATTATTATTTTGTACTGATTTTGGTAATCCTCTTTTATTTATTCGTTTTCTTTTCCAATTTTAAGACAAATTAAAAAGAAAATAATTTGTGTGACATTGAAGTACTGATCAAATCAGTTCGAACAAACATATTAATATATTATTGCAAGCACCCGGAGTGTAAAGATTTTGCTAAAAAGACGAAGACATGGGGAATAAATAGCTTCTTTTTTGGTTTATCTCATAAACCTATTTTCGTTTTTTTTTGGTTGCAAGTGTTAGCAGAAGAAGCACATATTTTTGTTTTAATTATTTTTTTTTCTGTAGTTTAGTTTATTTCATCAAACAGATAATTCATTTACATGATAATCCTTAAGACTACTAGATATAATTTATATAAAATTAAGTACCACCAAAGTTACCTATAGTAAATAACAATTTTTTTTTTTGAATACATCCCGATTAATACAATTGAAGAAATCTACATAGCTACAAACTAAATTAGGTTCTCTTAAACATCTTGTAATAGGCTCATTAAGCCCATAATTGGTTTTATTAAAAGGTTCACAAAATAAACGTCTTGTTCTAAAATCTCTAGAGGGAGCATATATCTCAACCAAAGATAATAAAAAGGGACAATTGATATGATTATTAAATAAGTCTCTAACAAAAATTATTGAAAAATATTTACGACGATCAAATAATTTTAATAAACCAATAAGTTGAATTCGTGAATCATACGAGGGCATTCGAATATTCCAATTTAAACGATAAACTTCGAGACGTTTTTGGATATTTTCAATCCTTTGCGAACTTGATTTATAGAATGGACTCCATATAACAGAACAGTATTCTAAAACTGATCGAACAAAAGGAATGTAAAGGGATTTAAGAGTATAAGGGTCAGTGAATTCCTTAGAATTTCTTGAAATAAACCCTAACATGGAATTAGCTTTAGCTACTATATAGTCAATGTGAAGAATAAAGTTAAGTTTGGGATCAAATAAAACACCAAGGTCTTTCTTTTCTTCAATTCTTAAAACAGGTACACCATCAATTTTATAAGTATAAAACAGAGGAGATCAAAAAATGACATAATTTGACATTTAGAAATATTTAGAAATAGATTATTTATCTTACACCACTCACCAAGTCTATGAAGGTCATCTTGAAGAAGAGCACAATCTGAAACGCTTTTTATTGGACAAAAGATTTTTAAGTCATCAGCAAACAACAATTTTTGAGAAAACGAGATGTAGAGAGGAATATCATTTATAAGGATCAAGAACAAAAGCGGACCCAAGTGACTTCCTTGTGGAACACCGGATGAAACATGAATTTGATGGGAGTTAATGTTACTTATGTGAACATATTGAATACGATCACATAAATAAGATTGAAACCATTCTAATAAATAAGAATGAAAACCAAAATTTTCTAACTTTTGCATCAAAATTTTATGATTGACTCGATCGAATGCTTTGGCAAAATCAGTGTATATAACATCGCATTGAGTACCTCTTTCAATACAACTAATAGCATAATTACTAAAAACCATAAGATTTGTAGAGGTGGATTTACCAGTGACAAACCCATGTTGATACGGTGAAATAATTTCTTTGAGAAGAAAAGATAGTTTTTTATACACAATTTTTTCAAATATTTTTGGAATAGCAGAGAGTTTGCAGATCGGTCCTGTTTAGATCCTCCCTTATGAATAGGAATACTGAATGAAATCTTCCAATCATTCAAAAATTCACCGGTTTTAAAGAAGTGTTAAACTTAAGTTTCAATGGAATACAAAGGGAACTTGCGCAATGTTTTAAAACAAAAGGAGATAATTCATCGGGACCAGGTTGCTTATCCAAACTCAGGCTATACAAAGCTTCAAAAACATCAGAAACACTTATATATAATGATCCAATATTAAGTGAACTATTTTTGCAATCGTGAACAAGAGAAACAGGAGGGTCATATGTCGAATACACCGATTGAAAGAAGTCAGCAAAATAATTGTTTGAATGTCGGTGGAACTTTCATTATTGTAAAACATTTTATTAGGTATACCATTAGAATTTTTTTTGCCGTTGATATAACTCCAGAAAGATTTGCTATTTACTTTTAAATTCGATTCTGTTCGTAGCAAATAGTCTTTATATAAAAATTTATTAAGACCTTCGAAATCTTTTTGAATACGCCTATATTTTCGTAGTAGGGTGTTATCGTTATTGGAAGCGAAATAGCTTGTATGCTTTATTTTTCTTGTTACTTAAATTGATTAACCTTTTACTATACCATTGAGGTTTATATCTAACGGAGATTAATTTCATTGGTACAAAATGATCAATTGCCTCCTTCAATGTCTAAGAAAGAAAGTATTATAAGAAACAGAAAGTTTATTATTTTCAAATACTTGATGCCAGGAAATTAGGTTTAAACATTCATTAATAGCATCTAAGTTACCTTTGGCGTAGTTAAAAAAAAATTGAATTATCATTAATTGGTTTCAAATATCAAAAAAAAACTAATCTGAACACTTGATGGTGAAGAGAATTATTAAATATTGGATTAATACATTTTATTATATTAACAGAAAGTTCTTTGTCAACATAAATTAAATCTAAAATTCTATTCATATTATTATAAAAACCATTTAATTGTATAAGATCAAATTCACCAAAAAGAATCTATAACTTCACTTTCAAGCTCTAAATTAATATTTAAAGGTAATAAACATGATTCATCTTGATCAAAAGTCCAATTAATATTACAAAGATTAAAATCACCTAGTATAAGCAAGTGTTGATAGGGATTTAAATGAGAGAAAAGAGTGCAACAATTATTTACATGTATTTTATATAAGTCAATAGAACTACCTGGTGGTATATAGCTTAAAACAATATATAAATCAAATAAGGAGTCCTTAGAGACTCGAACCGCAAGTTGATCAATATCATATTCAGAATTAACAGCTGATGAAGGCAACACAATTAAAATGAGATTTGACTGCAATAAGCACTCCTCCACCTCTGGTTAACTTTGTCTTCACAATTATACTGCTGCACTCCGACCAACTGCTCAACAGAAAAACACATACGAAACTAGAACGCCGAAAGCTGACCGCGTTCTGTCTGACCTTATAGAACGCGGCGGGCAACGACGCGTTCTGACCGTACGGCCATACCGCGTCCTGTGTGTCCCAGGCTTAAGTACTACAAAATTGAGCTCCATGATAGAACTATAGAAATAGTCAATTCAATTCAATTTTGTTTTATTGAACATTAATATATACAATTTGGCTTATAACTAATAATAATAAGATACAATGATTATATTTACATTTGTTGGCACATAGGGGGCCTAACCAAATACAATGACTTAATTTTAAGAAATTATATATATATAAATTACATGTCAAAATTAAAATTAAAAGTCAGTTGACTTTTTTCGTCCTCAGGGTGTTCAGGTTGTCAGTGGTGATTTTGGTGGGGGTTGTTAATAAGGTTGATGTTCAGCCACGGTGGTAGACTGACCCAGTGTTAGCGTAAAACGGAATTGCCTCCTCGTTGTCCATGAGTATGTTGTCGTCCAGGGTGTGCATTACACTGAGGTACCTTGGCTCAGGATGTCGTTGCTCGGTGGCCATCCTTCTCATTAGCTGATTCGGGTGATTGATGATGTTCCGTACTAGCTTCTTTGTTGAAAGCACTAGGTAATTGTCCAGCGGGATTACATTTGCTTTTGTGTATAGATTGTCGTTCCTGTAGTGTTTACGACGCTGCTTGTCGAAATACAATCCGGTGCAGGTCCTGAGTATCTTCCTTTCGAATACTTGAAGTTCCTTCATGGCTGTCTTTGAAATGGTGAACCAGACTGAGAAGGAATAGCTGATAACTGGTCGCAGGAGTTGCTTGTATATCAGTATCTTCGTCTGTTGGCTAAGTCCTGTTCTCCTTTTCATCAACGGGTGTAGACAGTGGAAGGCCCAGTTGGCTTTTTTGAGGACATTTCTTGAGTGCGGGTTAAACCTTAGCAACTAATTGAAGTGGATTCCCAGGTACTTCACGTTCCGCTTGGCTGCTATGGTGGAACCATCTGGGAGTTTTAGAACCAGGTTTCTGCAATTGGCTGCGGTCCGACTACCTAACTATAGAAATAGATTATAAATACAATGATTTACCTTAGCATTGGACGGGAAATTTTTTCCCTTCATTCGTGTGGAGAAAAATTTCTCGTCCAAAAAAAAGTATTTAAGCAAGCGAAATTCCGGAAATTTACTCAGTTCTTCTTAGGACTCAGATGAGATAACCACGGTTGCCACTTGGAAATAAAACCTGTGACCAAAATTGAAAATAAAAAGAACCAAACCCAGTAAAAAGTGACCAAAATAATTAAAATCAGAAAACTTTATAGTACATAGAAAATTTAAGCAAGCCATATTTCTTTTTATTTATATATAAATAATTATTTAGAAAATAACAAAAATAAATACAAATAAAAAGGTGCAACATAATTCATAAAATTACTTTAAACATTAAGAACAATGTGATCACCCATTCTTCATAATAAGAGACATAAATAACCAAACATAAAGGTTTATTTACTAAATCGAATTTTTTCAAAGTATTTTATAATAAGATACAATATTTTTTTAAATCAATCAATACGAAATTGCGTATAAATAGTTAAATTAAATCTACTAAGGTTTACGCATATAATATCTACTTATTTGAAAAAGGTTTTTGCCGACCAAACGCTATGGCTTTTCATCGTGAAGCTGTTTGGCCAACAAAATATTATTTATGGTGTCAAAGTTAAGTCTGTTTCTTAACTAAGTTTTAATTAAACTTAAAACATAAAACTTTCTTTCAGTAGCAGCTGAGCTGTGTGGTAACGACATCAAATTGTAAATAAAACTATTGAAATTTGTAAAACAATACTCGTTTAACCCATTTTTAAGCTAACTGTATTTTTACCAAAGTTCGCATATGTCCATTTTATCGATAAGATTATTATTTGAAAATCTAAGCAATTTACATTGCGTTACTACATCTTCAGGATCGCCCTCAACCAAGTATGAAAAACTATTAATCAAAGTCGAAGCTTCGTAATCCGACAAGACACTTTTAGGAGTTATTATAGACAAATTTCTCAAATCATTGTAATTGAGAAAAAATCTTAGTAGCAATTGTTTTAAAATTCTAAATAAAAATGTAAAGCGTTTGTTTTAAATTAATTTTTACTAAAACTTGTGATGTTCGATTTTTTTAGAAATTCCTCAGCTTTGTTTCCAATAAAAACATCTTCAACGGGCAAATAATAATAAATAAAATGATAATAATAAAATTAGAACATGAAAATTAAAAGTCGAGTTTTTTTTTATTTCTGCTTCAAAAAAAGTGACCAGATAGAGAACAAAATGACCCAGTGACCAAGTGGAAAGAATATGACCAAATTTGGTCACAAATGACCAACGTGGCAACCGTGGAGATAACATCTCTTGATTATTTGAAGAGATATTTATTTGATTTGGTTTTTGTGTTGCGTGCAGTATGTTTGGGTAGTGTTGATGAGTGTGTGGTGTTGGGGTGTGATTGGGTTGTTGGTGATGAGAGAGCGTGGTTGGTTGGTTGGGAATTTATCGGGAAGGTGGTTTGGTGTTTTTTTTTTTTTGAATTATTTTATATGGTAGGGCCACGAATGTTTGTTCTTTTATGAGAATCAACAAGAACGAACATTTGTGAAGTATATAAGCAAACTGTGTCTGCAAATGTACTTCAGTTGTTATTAGAACTTTATTGTGTTAGGAGGTGGGAAAGACTACATCCTTAGGTAGGACGATGACGCGTAGTTTTGCAGTTAGGGTGACGAACGCCAGGCTGTTCTTGAGAACCATGACATGTTCAACTAGATTGGACAAAATTTCAGTTCTTTTTAGAACTGGAATTATAGATATTTTATTTTAAGAGATATATTCTTGAATTTCCATAAGTAAGTGTTAGCCTTTTTGTAAGTAGTATCCAGGACCTTAATTTGAAAACAATCTTTTTTTGAAAATAGTATTTATACTATATATTATATTAGTATACTGGTTAAAAAATAATATTTTAATTTTTTTAATGCGTTTCACCAGCTTACGGATGAAAACAACATTATTTCGAGATTTTTTTTTTTTATTATTTTTTTTTTTGACTCAAGATATTTTCAAGACTTCATTTAAAAAAACAATATTAATCTGGTTTTCAAATTGTTAAAAATAAATTAAGTAAATATTTGTCTCGTATTTTTACCAAAAAAAGCGTTAGAAAGCTCTTTTTTATGGTTCGTCCTCGTTGATTCTCATGAGCTCGGCAAAAATCCTCGTATCAAACCCTCCTAGTGGGTGGCGGGTGGTAATGATCACCACAGCTAATCTTGTGCGATGTCAAGATGGGGATCAGCTAAGGTCAGGTCGAATTGTTGTAGTGTTCCTTTACTTCTCAATAGTTCAACACTCAGCAATGCGATTTGACCATAGAAACGGTGTCCCTAATTTTCAGTGGTGGTGTGAGCGTTTTCATAATCCGTGCCGAAGAAATGGAAGGCTGGGGGGTAAACCAGTCCCTAATTGAGTTGCGCAAAATCGTTCCTTTAGCGGAACGAACATGGAACGTTTTATTTTTACGTCGGAACTAGTTCCCGGAACTACTTCCGGAACGATTAAGCGGAACGATTAAGTTTTTTTTTTAGTTTTAATCGTCATGGTTGGAACTAAGTGACACTTTAGAGAAACATGTCATCAATAAATAAATTTAAAGGAAGAAATAAAACAAAAAATTCCTTAGAACTAGTCTCAAGAAAAGATAAAAACCTAAAGCCTTAACAAAAAGGAGGAGAGTAATGAAATTATCTGAAATATTTTGCTTCTGTGTCAAAGCGTCAAAACTAAAAACCAAGTAATAAGAAATGAAATAGGTTTTTTTTATTGTCATTTGAATTTAAAATAAATAATAATACCATCACAATAACAAAAATAGTTCAATTTAAACATACTTCATAAATATTTAAAAAACAAAACAAAATTATTAAAAATTCACTTTACAAAATAAAATATACAGTCTTTAAAAAAAATCTTAGGAAAATAAAAAGGATGCAATAGTTTTAAACACAACAACCATAATAAAAAAGATAGCATTACAGTAACAAAAATAGTATAGTTTAAACATACTTCATAAGCATTTAAAAAACAAAACAAACATATTAAAAATTGACTTTACAAAATAAAATATGCAGTTTTTTTTAAGAAAAACTTGGGAAAACAAAAAGGATGAAAAAGTTTGAAACATAACCCCAAGGACAAGTTAATATCAATAAACAAACAAAGTTACATGAATGGAAATGAAAATGAATAGCAAAATTTAAATGGCAGATTTTACATATTGCTGCTAATAAAAAGTAATTGTGATACCATGCTGGCCGACAAACGGCTACGTTTATCGGTAAGGATCATTCCGGCTTTTGAAAAAGTTCGTTCGCAAGGAACAGATGTTGCTACCTAATTAAGCCTTTTGAGCATATACCGGTACAAAATTGGGTAAACACATTTTCTGGCATTCCACCAAATTAAACGGTTTTCCGTCCTCTTGAGTGGTGGTTCGTTTAAATATTTTTCAAGTTCAATTATCCCAGCAGCTACTGTGTTTTCTGGTACTAAACTTGAGATTTCCTTGTCGAAAGCATCCCAAATAGATGCATTTGCTTTTGCTGATGTTGATGATGAAGTCGATGCAACTGCAACTATACTTCCTCAACAGGAGAAGTAGAAGATGCGGTTTGAATTTGAAAAGAACGCTGCTGTTGAGATGGAATTTTCTGCTTTAATTTGTCAAAGGCTGATGTAAAATTCAAGTTATCTCGGAAACCTTTGTTTTTAAACCTCGGGTCAAATATTGTAGCCTCGGCGTAAAGAAAATTTCCAAATTGTTGAAACGGCTTTGAACTTCTTCTTGAATTTTCTTCACAAATTTGCGGACACATTCCGGAATTTGGGGATCGGAAAGCTTTTCTGTGAAACGGCTTATTTCAAATTTTAACAGTCGGCAGTAAACAATGACCTTCGAAAGGCTTACATTTTTTTCGCAGGATATCTCGACCGTTATGTCCAAAAATATTTTTAAAATTGGAAGAATTCTCTCTAAAATATCCCAATCTTCATTGTTTAAAGAAAGATCATTTCTTACTATTGCTTATGTAGCAAAAACAGCATTTTTTATTTTTAAAATACGATCCAGCATGTCGTACGTAGAGTTCCATCGTGTTGGAACGTCTTGCTTTAATTTTAAGGTGGGCAAATCCATTTGAGATTGAATCTCTTTTAGTTTATATAGGGCTTGTGTGCTTCTCTTAAAAAACTCAACAACACTTTTAACTTTTTTTAGTGTGTCTTCAATGTTTTGAAGTGCAGCTTGTACCACTAAGTTTAATAAGTTAGCAAAACAACCTATGGACCGCCAATTCCCTTTTTGAACTGCGGAAAGAATGTTTTTGGCATTGTCGCTAACAATTGCTCCAACTTTATGGTCGATCTTCCATTTTGAATTTTTGTCCTTTAAAAAAGCGCACATATTGTCACTGCTGTGGCTTTGGTTGTATTCAGTACAACCAAGTAAATTGGAGCACAGCTGTGCATTTTCTGTATCAATATAATGGGCGGTAACAGCAATAAAACTTTGATTGTTTATTGATGTCCATGCATCAGTTGTCAGACAAATTGCTGGAGCGTTCTCAATTTTTGTCTTAACTTCTTGCTCTAGCTTGAGAAAAAGCTGAGGCAAGAGATTTTGCGACAAAGTTTTTCTTGTTGGGAGTCTGTATGCAGGGCATAAAAGTGACACAATTTTCCCAAACTGAGGTTCCTCAACTAACCGCAATGGGTGGTATTCTTAGGCTATCATAGTAATTAGTTGTTGGTCAATTTTTGATTGTTTTTGTTGTGAAAGAGGTCTTTCAGTAAATGAATCCATTTTTTGCTGGACTGATCGGGATTGCAGTTGAGACTGAGATTGACGTGCACGGTGAGAAACACTACTTCCGTTGTCAACATTTATGACCCCTGGATTCGGTGGTGCCGAGGCTGTTTCCGGTATTGCCGATGCGCTCGGTATTATCACAGGCTGGCACTCTAATGGTCTGATAGAAATAATTTTGTTACACTTTTTTACTTTATCTATACCTCAAACCTATTACAACAGAAAAATACAACGGTGTACGATTTGCACTACGTATTTGACAGCTCACGAAATTTAATTCGTGACGCCATTTCTTTTTTGTTTGTGTAATTTTGTGAATTATTTTCTTATTTATATTTTATTATTTTATTGGCTGTCTTTGAAATGGTGAACCAGACTGAGAAGGAATAGCTGATAACTGGTCGCAGGAGTTGCTTGTATATCAGTATCTTCGTCTGTTGGCTAAGTCCTGTTCTCCTTTTCATCAACGGGTGTAGACAGTGGAAGGCCCAGTTGGCTTTTTTGAGGACATTTCTTGAGTGCGGGTTAAACCTTAGCAACTAATTGAAGTGGATTCCCAGGTACTTCACGTTCCGCTTGGCTGCTATGGTGGAACCATCTGGGAGTTTTAGAACCAGGTTTCTGCAATTGGCTGCGGTCCGACTACCTAACTATAGAAATAGATTATAAATACAATGATTTACCTTAGCATTGGACGGGAAATTTTTTCCCTTCATTCGTGTGGAGAAAAATTTCTCGTCCAAAAAAAAGTATTTAAGCAAGCGAAATTCCGGAAATTTACTCAGTTCTTCTTAGGACTCAGATGAGATAACCACGGTTGCCACTTGGAAATAAAACCTGTGACCAAAATTGAAAATAAAAAGAACCAAACCCAGTAAAAAGTGACCAAAATAATTAAAATCAGAAAACTTTATAGTACATAGAAAATTTAAGCAAGCCATATTTCTTTTTATTTATATATAAATAATTATTTAGAAAATAACAAAAATAAATACAAATAAAAAGGTGCAACATAATTCATAAAATTACTTTAAACATTAAGAACAATGTGATCACCCATTCTTCATAATAAGAGACATAAATAACCAAACATAAAGGTTTATTTACTAAATCGAATTTTTTCAAAGTATTTTATAATAAGATACAATATTTTTTTAAATCAATCAATACGAAATTGCGTATAAATAGTTAAATTAAATCTACTAAGGTTTACGCATATAATATCTACTTATTTGAAAAAGGTTTTTGCCGACCAAACGCTATGGCTTTTCATCGTGAAGCTGTTTGGCCAACAAAATATTATTTATGGTGTCAAAGTTAAGTCTGTTTCTTAACTAAGTTTTAATTAAACTTAAAACATAAAACTTTCTTTCAGTAGCAGCTGAGCTGTGTGGTAACGACATCAAATTGTAAATAAAACTATTGAAATTTGTAAAACAATACTCGTTTAACCCATTTTTAAGCTAACTGTATTTTTACCAAAGTTCGCATATGTCCATTTTATCGATAAGATTATTATTTGAAAATCTAAGCAATTTACATTGCGTTACTACATCTTCAGGATCGCCCTCAACCAAGTATGAAAAACTATTAATCAAAGTCGAAGCTTCGTAATCCGACAAGACACTTTAAGGAGTTATTATAGACAAATTTCTCAAATCATTGTAATTGAGAAAAAATCTTAGTAGCAATTGTTTTAAAATTCTAAATAAAAATGTAAAGCGTTTGTTTTAAATTAATTTTTACTAAAACTTGTGATGTTCGATTTTTTTAGAAATTCCTCAGCTTTGTTTCCAATAAAAACATCTTCAACGGGCAAATAATAATAAATAAAATGATAATAATAAAATTAGAACATGAAAATTAAAAGTCGAGTTTTTTTTTATTTCTGCTTCAAAAAAAGTGACCAGATAGAGAACAAAATGACCCAGTGACCAAGTGGAAAGAATATGACCAAATTTGGTCACAAATGACCAACGTGGCAACCGTGGAGATAACATCTCTTGATTATTTGAAGAGATATTTATTTGATTTGGTTTTTGTGTTGCGTGCAGTATGTTTGGGTAGTGTTGATGAGTGTGTGGTGTTGGGGTGTGATTGGGTTGTTGGTGATGAGAGAGCGTGGTTGGTTGGTTGGGAATTTATCGGGAAGGTGGTTTGGTGTTTTTTTTTTTTTGAATTATTTTATATGGTAGGGCCACGAATGTTTGTTCTTTTATGAGAATCAACAAGAACGAACATTTGTGAAGTATATAAGCAAACTGTGTCTGCAAATGTACTTCAGTTGTTATTAGAACTTTATTGTGTTAGGAGGTGGGAAAGACTACATCCTTAGGTAGGACGATGACGCGTAGTTTTGCAGTTAGGGTGACGAACGCCAGGCTGTTCTTGAGAACCATGACATGTTCAACTAGATTGGACAAAATTTCAGTTCTTTTTAGAACTGGAATTATAGATATTTTATTTTAAGAAATATATTCTTGAATTTCCATAAGTAAGTGTTAGCCTTTTTGTAAGTAGTATCCAGGACCTTAATTTGAAAACAATCTTTTTTTGAAAATAGTATTTATACTATATATTATATTAGTATACTGGTTAAAAAATAATATTTTAATTTTTTTAATGCGTTTCACCAGCTTACGGATGAAAACAACATTATTTCGAGATTTTTTTTTTTATTATTTCTTTTTTTGACTCAAGATATTTTCAAGACTTCATTTAAAAAAACAATATTAATCTGGTTTTCAAATTGTTAAAAATAAATTAAGTAAATATTTGTCTCGTATTTTTACCAAAAAAAGCGTTAGAAAGCTCTTTTTTATGGTTCGTCCTCGTTGATTCTCATGAGCTCGGCAAAAATCCTCGTATCAAACCCTCCTAGTGGGTGGCGGGTGGTAATGATCACCACAGCTAATCTTGTGCGATGTCAAGATGGGGATCAGCTAAGGTCAGGTCGAATTGTTGTAGTGTTCCTTTACTTCTCAATAGTTCAACACTCAGCAATGCGATTTGACCATAGAAACGGTGTCCCTAATTTTCAGTGGTGGTGTGAGCGTTTTCATAATCCGTGCCGAAGAAATGGAAGGCTGGGGGGTAAACCAGTCCCTAATTGAGTTGCGCAAAATCGTTCCTTTAGCGGAACGAACATGGAACGTTTTATTTTTACGTCGGAACTAGTTCCCGGAACTACTTCCGGAACGATTAAGCGGAACGATTAAGTTTTTTTTTTAGTTTTAATCGTCATGGTTGGAACTAAGTGACACTTTAGAGAAACATGTCATCAATAAATAAATTTAAAGGAAGAAATAAAACAAAAAATTCCTTAGAACTAGTCTCAAGAAAAGATAAAAACCTAAAGCCTTAACAAAAAGGAGGAGAGTAATGAAATTATCTGAAATATTTTGCTTCTGTGTCAAAGCGTCAAAACTAAAAACCAAGTAATAAGAAATGAAATAGGTTTTTTTTATTGTCATTTGAATTTAAAATAAATAATAATACCATCACAATAACAAAAATAGTTCAATTTAAACATACTTCATAAATATTTAAAAAACAAAACAAAATTATTAAAAATTCACTTTACAAAATAAAATATACAGTCTTTAAAAAAAATCTTAGGAAAATAAAAAGGATGCAATAGTTTTAAACACAACAACCATAATAAAAAAGATAGCATTACAGTAACAAAAATAGTATAGTTTAAACATACTTCATAAGCATTTAAAAAACAAAACAAACATATTAAAAATTGACTTTACAAAATAAAATATGCAGTTTTTTTTAAGAAAAACTTGGGAAAACAAAAAGGATGAAAAAGTTTGAAACATAACCCCAAGGACAAGTTAATATCAATAAACAAACAAAGTTACATGAATGGAAATGAAAATGAATAGCAAAATTTAAATGGCAGATTTTACATATTGCTGCTAATAAAAAGTAATTGTGATACCATGCTGGCCGACAAACGGCTACGTTTATCGGTAAGGATCATTCCGGCTTTTGAAAAAGTTCGTTCGCAAGGAACAGATGTTGCTACCTAATTAAGCCTTTTGAGCATATACCGGTACAAAATTGGGTAAACACATTTTCTGGCATTCCACCAAATTAAACGGTTTTCCGTCCTCTTGAGTGGTGGTTCGTTTAAATATTTTTCAAGTTCAATTATCCCAGCAGCTACTGTGTTTTCTGGTACTAAACTTGAGATTTCCTTGTCGAAAGCATCCCAAATAGATGCATTTGCTTTTGCTGATGTTGATGATGAAGTCGATGCAACTGCAACTATACTTCCTCAACAGGAGAAGTAGAAGATGCGGTTTGAATTTGAAAAGAACGCTGCTGTTGAGATGGAATTTTCTGCTTTAATTTGTCAAAGGCTGATGTAAAATTCAAGTTATCTCGGAAACCTTTGTTTTTAAACCTCGGGTCAAATATTGTAGCCTCGGCGTAAAGAAAATTTCCAAATTGTTGAAACGGCTTTGAACTTCTTCTTGAATTTTCTTCACAAATTTGCGGACACATTCCGGAATTTGGGGATCGGAAAGCTTTTCTGTGAAACGGCTTATTTCAAATTTTAACAGTCGGCAGTAAACAATGACCTTCGAAAGGCTTACATTTTTTTCGCAGGATATCTCGACCGTTATGTCCAAAAATATTTTTAAAATTGGAAGAATTCTCTCTAAAATATCCCAATCTTCATTGTTTAAAGAAAGATCATTTCTTACTATTGCTTATGTAGCAAAAACAGCATTTTTTATTTTTAAAATACGATCCAGCATGTCGTACGTAGAGTTCCATCGTGTTGGAACGTCTTGCTTTAATTTTAAGGTGGGCAAATCCATTTGAGATTGAATCTCTTTTAGTTTATATAGGGCTTGTGTGCTTCTCTTAAAAAACTCAACAACACTTTTAACTTTTTTTAGTGTGTCTTCAATGTTTTGAAGTGCAGCTTGTACCACTAAGTTTAATAAGTTAGCAAAACAACCTATGGACCGCCAATTCCCTTTTTGAACTGCGGAAAGAATGTTTTTGGCATTGTCGCTAACAATTGCTCCAACTTTATGGTCGATCTTCCATTTTGAAATTTTGTCCTTTAAAAAAGCGCACATATTGTCACTGCTGTGGCTTTGGTTGTATTCAGTACAACCAAGTAAATTGGAGCACAGCTGTGCATTTTCTGTATCAATATAATGGGCGGTAACAGCAATAAAACTTTGATTGTTTATTGATGTCCATGCATCAGTTGTCAGACAAATTGCTGGAGCGTTCTCAATTTTTGTCTTAACTTCTTGCTCTAGCTTGAGAAAAAGCTGAGGCAAGAGATTTTGCGACAAAGTTTTTTTTGTTGGGAGTCTGTATGCAGGGCATAAAAGTGACACAATTTTCCCAAACTGAGGTTCCTCAACTAACCGCAATGGGTGGTATTCTTAGGCTATCATAGTAATTAGTTGTTGGTCAATTTTTGATTGTTTTTGTTGTGAAAGAGGTCTTTCAGTAAATGAATCCATTTTTTGCTGGACTGATCGGGATTGCAGTTGAGACTGAGATTGACGTGCACGGTGAGAAACACTACTTCCGTTGTCAACATTTATGACCCCTGGATTCGGTGGTGCCGAGGCTGTTTCCGGTATTGCCGATGCGCTCGGTATTATCACAGGCTGGCACTCTAATGGTCTGATAGAAATAATTTTGTTACACTTTTTTACTTTATCTATACCTCAAACCTATTACAACAGAAAAATACAACGGTGTACGATTTGCACTACGTATTTGACAGCTCACGAAATTTAATTCGTGACGCCATTTCTTTTTTGTTTGTGTAATTTTGTGAATTATTTTCGAGGTTGCAACAGTTTAGTAAAAGTGCGTTCACGATTTGCAATAAAAAGATAAAATTTTGCAATTTTTCTAGACTTGTTGCACCAGATCGTTAATACCTCTAATAAACCAAGATATTCAAAAAGAAATTAATTTTGAAAATAAAAATTCACAGCTAATTTTGTGTGGAATTTTTAGTACCTTTCTCAATATCTTAAACTCAAAAATACGTTTTCAATATTGAATCCCTTAAAATGTAGGGCAATTAATCCGTTGGTTTTAATTTTCAAAAATATCTACTCCATAATTGAAGGTCATCTATAAATGTAGGAGAGTTCTAGTTCAATAATAACAATAACATTAAAGAATAAACGATCCAACGATTAGATTTGAAATATACGTAAAAACTTTTTTGAGGGGTAAATCGAAACAACTTGGCAGACAAGAAATATATAAAATTGAAAGTAAACGGCTATTCACAAGGCGGCATTATTTTTATATGTTCATGCATTCTATTTTGTATGTTTATGTTTTTCTACAAATCGAAAGCACCTATACCTTCTTACGTTTTATGAAAATAAAAAAAAACACAAATAGGTTTCGTTTCAACAACAAACAACAAGCTTTGTCAAAATAAAACTTAAAAGAATATAACTTCCTAACAAGGCTATTCACGAGGCTGCATTATTTTTATATTTTCATGCATTCTATTTTGTTTATATTTTTCTACAAATCAAAATTACTTACGTTTTAAGAAAATAAAAAAACACAAATAGGTTTCGTCGTTCAACAACAAACAACAAGCTTTATCAAAAAAAAACTTAAAGAATATAATTTCCTAACAAGAATTGGTAGTTCCGGAACTAAATAGTTCCATAATCCATAGGCACTAGCAAAAGTTCCGAACCTAATTAGTTCCATAAGCCATAGGAACTAGCAATAACAATGACTCTCACACTCACAATATACAATAAGAATGAGACATTTTTTTTTTCGATGACAAGAACAGTATCACATGTGCAACAAAACAAAATCAAAATAGAAATACACACATCGCAAGTTATTCGGTATGTCGGTATTCTTTTTTGTTTTCCTGTGCTATACGGCTACACACACAACATCAGTTTTTAAGGAAAATGCGAATGGGAAAGAAGAGAAAAGTGTTTTTATCTCTCTGTATTCGGTCGGAACTATCGAACTGTTTAACTTCAATCGGCGGAACGAGTGGAAATGTATCCGAGAGAGGAACTAGTTCCTGGAACTATTTAGGTCCGGAACTACCCAACTCCAGTCCCTAACGAGCGCTTTCGAACGCCTTGGCAGGGTCCGTCATATTCTTTGCATTATCCCGGTATATCGGCTCTGCCGGGCTGACCTTTCCTTTCCAATCTACTCGTGGGAATCAAATCTTTTTGCTTTATACTATGGACGATACTGACAATACAGACGTAGAACCATCCGCCGACACAGAGGATGAACTCTGCGCCTCTAGCCAAGAAACCCTTAAGGGTAGCTCAGTGAGCACTGGAAGTCTCGGTACTCATGGGCCACCCGGACCTTCAGGAAGCACAGGTAGTACTAGACATAGTACCCCTGTACCTTCCAAACCCACCAATAAATCCCGCAAAACCAAAAGACAATCAGCGAGCGTCCTTCTCAAGGCCCAGTTCAAGAGAGCTACCTACTTTCCTGACAAGATAGCCAAGAATGAGGAAGCTGGAATGGTCCATGAGAGGGACGCCGCTGACAAAATAATGTACCAGGAGATCGTTGCAGATTACAACGTTCTTCTGGTTATACAAGAAAACGCCCTCAAGCGGAATAGGTCTCAAGAAGAGACTACACAACCGCAGAAGAAGAGTTTTTTTTTCTTTTTTTTTTTTTTTTTTTTTTTATTTGTGCGCGCAATAAAGGGGTTGTGACTACCCTTAATATGTTGAACACAGTGCGAGCTTTAGGATTTAAGAGGAGGAACCGATGCACATTGGTTTTGAAGTTCTGAATATTAAAATGGGAGGGAAAGATAGAGTCGGGTAAAGCATTCCACATTCGCGTGGTGCGGGAAAAGAAAGAATCCCTGAACTTGACAGTACGTCCGAAGTTGGGCTCAAGGGTAAACTGATGGGCATTCCTAGCAGCGCGAGTATTACGGTTGAATTGTTTAAGGGGAGGAATGCAACTGGCTATTTCGCTAGAGCACTGTTTATGAAAATAACGACAAAATAATGAAATACAAGAAACATTGCGGCGGTGTTCTAGAGAATCAAATGTATCAGTTATATTTCTTTCACCTTTCATTTTCATAGCTCTTCTTTGAATTCTATCCAATAGGCTTAAATGGGTTATTGGAGCACTTGCCCAAACATGAGAGTTGTACTCGAGTTTTGGACGAATAAAGGCTTTATAGGTTACAGCCAGATCAGAAGGGGAGAAAAATTTCTTGCATCGCCGAAGAAAACCTAAGCACTTAGCAGCTTTTTTGGCGACGTCGAATATATGGTCATTCCACAGAAGGTGGTCTGTTATACACATACCGAGGACTGAAAGCTTTTCGGTTTCCTCAATGCAAGTGCCACTCATGGATAGTGGCATGGGGGGTGGGTTTCTCTTAGACGACAGTAGACAGCATTGGGTTTTTGAAGCATTAAATTCCACTCGGTTTTTAATTCCCCATTGGACAATGCTGTCAAGATCGGAATTTAATGAGCTTATCATACGCTGCCGTTCAAGTTCCACATCCGAAGGACATGGATGTGAATCTGAAAACGAATATGAGAAGCTGAGGGTGCTGTCATCAGCGAAACAGTTTAATGGATTAGACGTTTCAGACAGAAGATCATTTATGAATATAAGGAAGAGAGTCGGAGACAAAACGAAGCCCTGGGGCACACCAGCATTTATTTTGTGAATTTCAGACTTGAAACCGTCCAATACAACTTGTATTGAACGGTCCGAAAGGTAATTTCTAATCCAACGAAGAAGAGATTCATCGAAACCAAATGCGCGCATTTTCGATAAGAGAGCTTGATGCCAAACTCTTTCAAACGCTTTTGAAATATCAAGGGCAATAATCTTACTTTCTCCAAAACGATGTAAAGATGTGTTCCACTGTTCGGTGAGATATACCATCAGATCACCAGTGGACCTATTGCTACGAAAGCCGTACTGCCGGTCATTAAGAAGCTTTCGTTCCTCGAGATATTTCTTTAGTAGGAAAGAGTAGGCTAGACAACCCTAGTAGGAGTGAACAAATGCCACCTCTCAGAGCAGCGCAACCGCATGCTCCGGAAGTTGTCAGAGACGATCTCCAGGTATCGGTTGTGGATGAGTTCTCCACAAACAACAAAGGTCTGTTGGCTGTGTGGAACCTCATCGAGGCCAAGCTCTTAGAGATGGTATTTTTATGCACTTTATCGGCAAGTGAGGGTCCCTATCCTGGTTTCGAATCTAGTGAGGTGCTCAGGGGATATAGAGTAATTAAGTGTGAGACGGGTTCTCTAGGGATTTCCTTAGTAAAAGCATTGCTAAGATCAGCAATGACTGGGAGGGCTTGAAGGTCAAGCTTATCCCAGCTAAGGATATCCCTAGACAACCAATGGCTCGCATTCGCTTGCCCCTCATGGGCATCAAGCCGAGCGGACAAGAGCTGATCCGCGGACTTCAGAGGCAAGATCCGCTGGTTCCTATGCATGACTGCGCTTTCATTAAGGCAGACGAACCGCAGAAGAACAGCGGATCTTATCTTCTGAGGATCAGCGAAGAAAGCCGGGGAACTCTCCAGAAGGCCGATTTCAAGCTGAAGTTTGGCATACGTAATATCCGCATTAAAATCTTGCATAGTCAGGGAGAAGACCCCGACAAGGCTGATGACAAAGTCAAGATCGACGAAGTTGTTGGTGATGTCGTTGTACCTAATTAAGACCTATCTAATCTAAGGAAAATGACTAGAACAATCTTTAATATCTGCCACAAACATATGTTTTATCAACCCTATAAAGACTGTCTCAGGGTTTACAAGCGAGCTCTCCTATCAGCCAAGCAAAAAGGCTGGGGAAAATTCTGTCAGTCAATTGAAAATATAAAAGATTCCGCAAGGCTCGTCAAAATTCTATCAAAGGAACATTGTGATCCATCATTCTTGGATGGACAGTCTCTCCAGCTGAGTCATTGGAGCTTTTAATGCAGACGCACTGCCCGGGCTGCGAGAACAGTAGGTTAGCGACGCTGGAACCTTGGGACATGTCTTCAGCTCGAGTAGAGCATATCAATACCGTTATAACAATAGAAAAAATTACCTGGGCAATTAATACATTCTCACCGTATAAGTCTCCAGGTCTGGACGGCATACTGCCAATTATGCTCCAGAAACTGCAAAAGATAGCAGTTTACTGGCTGGAAACAATTTTTAAAGGATGTCCTGGAGACATGTAAGAGTGGTTTTTATCCCGAAAGTCGGTAGGCGGGGGCATGAATCTGCGAAGGATTTCCGTCCAATTAGTCTAACCACTTTTGTGCTTAAAACCTTAGAGCGCATCCTCGACATCCATATTAGAGACATCCTGGATAGATGTCCACTTGAAAACTCTCAACACGCATACCTTAAAGGCAAATCCACTGAAACGGCCCTGCATGAGGTAGTGTGCACTATTGAGAAAACTATAAACAATAAAGAATATACCCTTGCCACTTTCTTAGATGTTGAAGGGGCTTTCAACAACGTGCTTACTGAATCTATTCTAGAGTCTTTATTTGATTTTGGTGTAGAAGACTACATAAGGGAATGGATAATATCCATGCTCAGAGACAGACGGATTTAAGCTACGTTAGGTAATACAAACTCGACCAAACATGTAAGTAGAGGTACACCCCAGGGTGGGGTTCTGTCCCCTCTTCTATGGCTTTTAGTCATGAACAGTGTTGTTCCTCTACGTGTCGACTTTAGTTGTCTAAATTTCAACGTAGACAATCGGTGTCGACAATCGGTGTCGACAATGTGTCGACAATATAAACAATAACTTAAATGTCACAAATAAAATCATTCCAAAAAGTCCTGCTACAACCGATAGACAAGTGGTTGAATAATTTATAATAACAATAAGGGTATTCATGCAATAAGGGTATTCAAAATTTGCCGCCTTGCCAGAAAAATATAACTTTCCGCAAGATGTTTACATGAACAACCCCCGTACGATATTTTTATAATAAGGGTATTCATGCAACGAGATAATTTTCAACTTTGCAGAAAAATAAATTTTTCCGCAAGATGATTACATGAACACCTTGCGTGAAAGTGGGAAATAATTATATTAAACATCACAAATGGATTATCCCTGCGTACCAGGTTTATTTCTACACTTTCCGCATCAACTTCGTGTGATAAAATTATCTTTTTTACAGAATATTGTTCCCCTCCAAATGTTGACAGTTAATTTCTACCGAGATAAAATTATGTGGTTTACCAAGTTTATCTGGGTTTTACGCCGCGCCGCCGTTGCGTCGGTTTAAAATAAAAGTATAAACACGTGGGTGGAAATAAAACCGGGAGTTGTTTTCTTCTTCCAACTAATGCTTTTTAAAATCACTCATAGCTTTTTTTGTTATCAAAATGTTTTGTTTCTATGAAACTTTGGAAGTTATTCCATTCTTCAATTAAAAGAGCTCTTCGGACTGCTGTAGGATTATGAAATACGGTAGACCGGTAGGTCTTGAAGTGCATTACAATAAAATCGAAAATTTGAGGAATTTCGTTTATGGAAGTGGTATCCTATCCACCAAAGCTATTGGAATCGTTATCAATTATGAAGCAATTCCGATTTCTGTAGAAAAATGAAGATCGGTAGAGTGATATGATTTGAAGTTCATATAGTATAAAGGTAAAAAATGAAAACTGCAGATTTTCCATTCAGGGGGAGTGGCACCTAAGCTAAATTTTCAGACGTTGATTCTATATTTTAAGTTTATCATTTCAAAATATTTGAAGCTGTTTGTGTAGTATACTAAGTTAATTATCTCATAAAAATATAAAACCACAGTTTGTAATTAAAATTGGTCTCTATCATTCAGCCAAAATTGCCTTAAACTGTAGTTTAG
The DNA here is from genome assembly GCA_949320155.1 of Melangyna quadrimaculata. Classification (NCBI taxonomy): domain Eukaryota; kingdom Metazoa; phylum Arthropoda; class Insecta; order Diptera; family Syrphidae; genus Melangyna; species Melangyna quadrimaculata. Next base: position 350,853,499 of record OX439483.1, on the reverse strand, counting down.
TTAAACCTGGGTCTATCCGACATATTTGCGACATATTTGCAGTATATCTGGGGCATATTCATATGCCCCAATATCTTAGCAAAAAAGAAGTGAAATCGGATAAAAAAAATAAACAACTCCAAATTATGTGAGTAATTTATAAGTTAATGATTTGATTACTGAACCAAAATTTCAAGGTTTACTGGCAAGTGAAATTTTATCATTTTATTACTAAATTCCTCAAAATTTGAAAGATTTTTAAAAATTGACCAGTAAACTATGGTAAAGTGTTTCAGTGATCCTACTCTAATTAAAAATATATGTATTTGAAACTGGCCAGTTTCACAGTGAGCACTTACTAGAATAAGTTGCGCTTAAGTTTCGCATATTGGTACTTTTTGGTAGTTTTCGCAGTCTGAGTTAGTGACACTTAAATGCAATTTATGCAGGCAAGTGTGCACTGCAAATTTTGGGATTTTGTGTCCTATATTTCGCACTAAAGTGATTCTACTGTTACTGTGAAACTGGGCCCAACAACTTTATAAACATAGAACTACATAGGTATGCGTTTAGATTTAGATGAAATGATTTTTCACGACTTTCTTGTTGTTACAATTATGGTTTTGTATTATAGAAGAACTTGGCTCTTTTTTTTAAGAATTTTGTTTTTAGTTTAATAAATTTCAGTAGGAAAAATTATGAATTATAATGGTTTAAAGAATTGTCTACATTGTCGACAAATTTATGTCGACAATTTTGAATTGTCTACATTGAATTGTCTTCATGTAGATAATCATGTAGTCTACATTTATAGTCTACATGGCACAACACTGGTCATGAATAAAATTCTTGTTAAGTTGGAAAGATGTGGAGTAAAGGCGGTGGCATATGCTGATGATTTGGTGATATTAGTGTCAGGGAAGTTTACTCCTGTGTTAAGTGAGAACACGGAAATGGCTTTATGGAAGGTCAGCAACTGGGCCACGAGCTGTGGACTAGGAGTTAACCAAAGCAAAACTGAACTGATGCTATTTACTCCCAAGACTAAGATACACCCCTTTACTCTACCCCGACTCAACGGCCAAACACTCTCACTCTCCTTTAAAGCTAAATATTTAGGTGTTATTCTCGACCCCAAATTAAATTGGAAGTTGAACATTGAACAAAGTGTCAAGAAGGCCTGCATAGCATTCTATGCCTGGAGTAAAACTTTTGGTAAAAAGTGGGGGCTTCAGTCAAAGATGATCCTGTGGACGTACACAGCCGTGGTACGACCGATCCTCATTTGATTGTATGGTGGCCTGCAGTTAACAAAAAATATAACATCGATAGACTTAGGAAGGTTCAAATAACTGCTAGCATTGCCACGACAGGGGCTATAAGATCCTGCCCGACTGATGCCTTAAGTGTTTTTCTGCACCTTCTACCACTTGATTTACAGATTAAATATCTAGTATCTTGCAGCGCTTTAAGACTAAAAGAATCAAACTCCTGGTTTGCCAAGCACTATGGTCACAGCAATATCACAGACTTGATTCCAATGGAAATGTTTTGACTCCCACTGACTACTGCACCCCTACAATGAGTATCAGTAAGGATTTCAAAGTTAAATTTCCATCCAGGCTGGATTGGAATGATAACGTCATGATGAAAGATTTCGACACAACTATCTTTACTGATGGCTCAAAGATGGAGTGTGGCGTTGGAGCAGGAATCTTCTCTGAGTCTCTAAATGTATCTAGGTCCTTTCGGCTACCTGACCTTGCTAGCGTCTTTTAAGCTGAATTGCTGGCAATCAGGGAAGCTTGCAAGTTACTAAAAGCAGATCCAAACCAGAACCATAATGCAGCTATTATTACAGACAGTCAAGCGGCTGTTAAGGCCATTAATTCAACTATAGCATCCTCCAAACTGGTCCAGCAATGCCGGGATGAGTTTGCGGGTCTGAAAAGTGACCTCAATGTCACTCTTATCTGGGTCCCGGGTCACAGTGGCATTGAGGGCAATGAACGGGTTGACGAGCTGGCCAGGCAAGGTTCAGCCCTTCATGGCTCACTTGCAGAAAGAGTCAACATTCCGCTTGGAGTTATGAAGGGCAACATTCTCCCAATTTATCTTACTAAAGCAAACCGTAGGGGGAGCAGTTTATCAAACTGTCACTCGGAAGAGCATTCTTTGACGCCATTAACGAACTTTCTGAAATGAAGATCAAAGACTTGATTTCTTTTCTCAACGCGACGAAATGGCTCTAGGACAAATTTCGGCTACTTCTGCATTATACCTTCCGTCGATTCCCTATGATCACAAGATAGTGGACTAGGGTTCTGGTGGGGGTTTGTGGTGTACAGCGGCCGGATGATCATCCAATCAGATCAGTGGACGCTCCAGCGCCAGCCAACGAACTGCCTAGTGGGCTAACTGTGGATGGTGCGGGTGCGGGTGCTGATCTGGTTGAGTGAGTGATCCACTTTTTGATGAATGTGCTAAAAGCTACAACAAAATCCTATTCTAAACTCAAATAAAAAGGGACGATATCCTGAGGATATGCCCATATTCTCTCTCTTCAATTTTATCCACAGGTTCAAACGAGTTATGGTATCAAAACGGCGCACTTCAGCGCACTTCACCGCTAATTGGGCTAGGGGCTAGACTGCCCGTGGCCGCCATTTGTACCTACCTACCCTGTGGTTCTCATGATGTTGATTTCTTAAGCTCAATTATCAAAAACGATTTAAATTAAAAGTGATAAAAAGTGAAAAAAAAAGTTATAAGACAGTGATAAAAGAAAACAAAAAAACAGTGATAAAAGTAAAAACTTACAAAAAACATTCAATTCCGGACCTGCTATATACATATAAATATAAAATGTCTAATCATTTTGCTGGTAGTAGCCCGTAGCGTAATGGTTAGTGCGTTCGACTGTCACGCTGGAGGTCTGGGATCGCTTCCCAGCCACCTAAAAACTAAAAAGTTTTTTTTCAGGGCTACTGCCTCTTGCGAGGAATTGACAAATCCTCCAAGAGTATCACTTGTCACGAATAAGTGCTTCTCGTCTAGCCGTTCGGATTCGGCATAAAATTGTAGGTTCCTTCCATTCCTGTCGAAAGGCGCACACAGGAATGGTTGCGAGTTGTTAGTCACTAGGCCCTGGTTCTTCATGAGTCGTTGTGCCACCCGATTTATTTTTTATTTATTTATATTTAATCATTTTGCTGAGGTAAGTTTTAAAGTTTTACCATACAATAAAGTGATTTTTGTGATTTTTTTTTAAATTTTTGTGGTGCAGTTTGTTTTTAAATAAGTTGTTTTTGTTTTGCTGCTATCTTGCCCTTCTTTTTAAAAAGTGGTAAACATTTTGTGTTTATTTTTTTCAATTTTTGTTGGTGCAATTTGTGTTTAAATAAGTTTTTTTTTAAAATTTTGTCCTTTCCTTTTAAAAGTGATAAACGTGGTATTTTTTTTCAATTAATTTTATTTGGTTCAATTTGTTTTTTTTTTTAAACAAGTTTATATAAAATTTTGTTATTATCTTCCTTTCTCTTTTGATTTTCTTATTTTCTTCTTTTGTTAATGTAAAAAAGCCTTGAGTTAAATTTTCTCGCGTCTTATTTCCAATACACTGCTTTCTCTTCCTTTTCTTACAAAATTTGTGTCTATTACTAACAAAATTAGGTTATAAGATCAAACAAAGGTGGAATAAAGTAAGTAAAGGATGGGTACGTTTTCCACCTAGAAAAGAAGAAGGAAAAGAAAGCATTTTGGTCTTGTTCCGAAAGGATGAAATGGCGGAATACTTCAAAGAAGCATATCAATCCTTGGTTAGTGTGGAGGCAAAATCACTTTACCAATGGTTCTGCAAAAATTACGTGGGAACAGCAACGACACCGCCGCGATATCGACCATTATTTTGGACCATCGGTGATTCTGCTGCCGAAAGGGATTTCCCTAGGACGCAGAACAGCGTGGAGGCATGGCATCGACGCCTTATGGTAATTTAATCTTAAAATCAAAAAAATCTATAATTTTATTACTGTTTCATTTTTTCCACATTTAAGGTTGTTGTTGGCAAACGTCATGCTGGCGTCTACAAAATAATTGCCAACCTTGGTAAAGAGTGGATTATTGCGAGGTCAACCATTGCAGGCATAAGAATGGGTAAAGCTCTACCAAAAAGCAAAATCATTAAGAAATATGAGGCCATTCAAGCAGTTCTACTAACCCGGGGTGTGATCGGCCATGACGATTTTTTGAAGCGACTTGTACATAGCCTCAACATTGCCTGAACAAACACTCTTTCTGTTTTTTTTTTGTCAATCGTTGACAAATCCGTCTTTTTCAGGACGACCGAAAATAGAGATAATACTTGAAATTTAATTTCAAAAGGGACTTTTTTGAAAACCCCGTACAGCGGCCGTTTCATCAGTGGACGCTCCAGCGCCAGCCAACGAACTGCCTAGTGGGCTAACTGTGGATGGTGCGGGTGCGGGTGCTGATCTGGTTGAGTGAGTGATCCACTTTCTGATGAATGTGCTAAAAGCTACAACAAAATCCTATTCTAAACTCAAATAAAAAGGGACGATATCCTGAGGATATGCCCATATTCTCTCTCTTCAATTTTATCCACAGGTTCAAACGAGTTATGGTATCAAAACGGCGCACTTCACCGCTAATTGGGCTAGGGGCTAGACTGCCCGTGGCCGCCATTTGTACCTACCTACCCTGTGATTCTCATGATGTTGATTTCTTAAGCTCAATTATCAAAAACGATTTAAATTAAAAGTGATAAAAAGTGAAAAAAAAAGTTATAAGACAGTGATAAAAGAGAACAAAAAAACAGTGATAAAAGTAAAAACTTACAAAAAACATTCAATTCCGGACCTGCTATATACCTATACATATAAATATAAAATGTCTAATCATTTTGCTGGTAGCAGCCCGTAGCGTAATGGTTAGTGCGTTCGACTGTCACGCTGGAGGTCTGGGATCGCTTCCCAGCCACCTAAAAACTAAAAAGTTTTTTTTCAGGGCTACTGCCTCTTGCGAGGAATTGACAAATCCTCCAAGAGTATCACTTGTCACGAATAAGTGCTTCTCGTCTAGCCGTTCGGATTCGGCATAAAATTGTAGGTTCCTTCCATTCCTGTCGAAAGGCGCACACAGGAATGGTTGCGAGTTGTTAGTCACTAGGCCCTGGTTCTTCATGAGTCGTTGTGCCACCCGATTTATTTTTTATTTATTTATATTTAATCATTTTGCTGAGGTAAGTTTTAAAGTTTTACCATACAATAAAGTGATTTTTGTGATTTTTTTTTAAATTTTTGTGGTGCAGTTTGTTTTTAAATAAGTTGTTTTTGTTTTGCCCTTCTTTTTAAAAAGTGGTAAACATTTTGTGTTTATTTTTTTCAATTTTTGTTGGTGCAATTTGTGTTTAAATAAGTTTTTTTTTAAATTTTGTCCTTTCCTTTTAAAAGTGATCAACGTGGTATTTTTTTTTCAATTAATTTTATTTGGTTCAATTTGTTTTTTTTTTTTTAAACAAGTTTATATAAAATTTTGTTATTATCTTCCTTTCTCTTTTGATTTTCTTATTTTCTTCTTTTGTTAATGTAAAAAAGCCTTGAGTTAAATTTTCTCGCGTCTTATTTCCTATACACTGCTTTCTCTTCCTTTTCTTACAAAATTTGTGTCTATTACTAACAAAATTAGGTTATAAGATCAAACAAAGGTGGAATAAAGTTAGTAAAGGATGGGTACGTTTTCCACCTAGAAAAGAAGAAGGAAAAGAAAGCATTTTGGTCTTGTTCCGAAAGGATGAAATGGCGGAATACTTCAAAGAAGCATATCAATCCTTGGTAAGTGTGGAGGCAAAATCACTATACCAATGGTTCTGCAAAAATTACGTGGGAACAGCAACGACACCGCCGCGATATCGACCATTATTTTGGACCATTGGTGATTCTGCTGCCGAAAGGGATTTCCCTAGGACGCAGAACAGCGTGGAGGCATGGCATCGACGCCTTAAGGTAATTTAATATTAAAATCAAAAAAATCTATAATTTTATTACTGTTTCATTTTTTCCACATTTAAGGTTGTTGTTGGCAAACGTCATGCTGGCGTCTACAAAATAATTGCCAACCTTGGTAAAGAGTGGATTATTGCGAAGTCAACCATTGCAGGCATAAGAATGGGTAAAGCTCTACCAAAAAGCAAAATCATTAAGAAAAATGAGGCCATTCAAGCAGTTCTACTAACCCGGGGTGTGATCGGCCATGTCGATTTTTTGAAGCGACTTGCACATAGCCTCAACATTGCCTGAACAAACACTCTTTCTGTTTTTTTTTGTCAATCGTTGACAAATCCGTCTTTTTCAGGACGACCGAAAATAGAGATAATACTTGAAATTTAATTTCAAAAGGGACTTTTTTGAAAACCCACAAAAAAATTGTTTTTCGTTTCTTGCGATACGTCGATTGAAAGCTGGCACTCCCTAGATTACGAGTATGCAATTGTTAATTTTGTAAGACGCTTAGCTTAGCCGCAAATCAAATTTGAAAGCGCAAACTTGTTTTTAAATAATATAAAGTAATTGTAAAAAATTCGCGCCTATGTTGTCAGTCGATCTGTTATCAAAGTTTGTTCTACTAAACAGTACCTTGGGTGGGCCGCTTCGCGGGTTTAAGGATTTTAACTCCCTTTTCGGGTACTCTGTCCCGCTTACGCGACTCCGTCGCTCCGCTTAGGGTATGCTCAGTCGTCTGGCACGCGCCTATGTTGTCAGTCGATCTGTTATCAAAGTTTCTTGTTGTAAACAGACCTTTGGGTGGCCCGCTTCGCGGGTTTAAGGATTTTAACCGCATTTTGGGGTCCTCTGTCCCGCTCACGCGACTCCGTCGCTCCGCTTAGGGTATGCTCAGTCGTCTGGCAGGCGCCTATGTTGAAAGTCGGTGTATTTTCAGTTAACTTGGAATAAACAGTACCTTTGGTAAAAACTTAACTTTTTTTTGGGTGGCACAACGGCTCATGAAGAACCAGGGCCTAGTGACTAACAACTCGCAACCATTCCTGTGTGCGCCTTTCGACAGGAATGGAAGGGACCTACAATTTTATGCCGAATCCGAACGTCTAGACGAGAAGCACTTATTCGTAACAAGTGCTACTCTTGGAGGATTTCTCGATTCCTCGCAAGAGGCAGTAGCCCTGAAAAAAACTTTTTTAGTTTTTAGGTGGACGAGGCTGGGAAGCGAACCCAGACCTCCAGCGTGACAGTTGAACGCACTAACCATTACGCTACGGGCTACTACTAATTTTATTTTGTAAGTTATTTTTTTTTTGTAAAAAAGTTATTTATTTTTGTAGTTAAATTTTTTTGCGAAAATGTTATTTTTTTTTGGTAAAAAGGTTTTTTTTTTTGTAAAAAAGTTAATTTTCTTTTTGTCAAAAAGTTAATTTTGTTTTGTGAAAAAGTTAATTCTTTTTCTTGTAAAAATGTTATTTTGTTTGTAAAAAAGTTAATTTTTTTTTGTAAAAATGTTATTTTTTTTTTGTAAAAAAGTTATTTTGTCTGTAAAAAATTTATTTTTTTTGTAAAAAAAGTTATTCTTTTTTTATAAAAAAGTTAAATTTTTTCTTCTGTAAAGATGGAGGAGGTACCTCCTCGGAGTTCTAACTAGAACTAAATTATTCCCGAACCAACAGTTCCTTAAATACTTTCATTTGTTTAAAAATTAAATAAAATAAATTATTTTTTAACAGTACTAAAAATAGTATTGAAAATCCCGACAAATATTTCTAAAAATATTTGTCGGCGGGATTTTTATTTTTATTTTCACGGGATTTTCGTGATTCGGGATTCTGTTTGGCGGTATTTCGTTACTCTCCCTTCATATATAGGTAAAAAATCATTACACACAACTCGGACACATAAAACCAACATTAAATACCCCAATGATGAGATATTAAAACAAAATGGGCACGACACGTCTGTCGTCGCGACGACTGGATCGCACAAACTTGCTCTCGTAGCTAAACTTAGACGTAGCTTATAGTTGACAATGTGCATATGTATTGGTTCCATAACATTATGATATCAAAAAAGTTGTAAAAGAACAAGATAAAATATAAAATATTACTATAAACTACTATTAATTACTATAAATTTTGTTATTTAAATAGCTTAAACAGATAGATCTCAAAAAAGTATGCCATCTGTTTTGTTTGATATGAATTAATGAAAACAGAAAATCAAAAATCGTTAGAGCGGTTTTCTTAAAAATTAATTTTTTATTTAAATAGCTTAAACAGTAGATCTCAAAAAAGTATGCCACCTGATTTGTTTGATATGAATTAATGAAAAAAAAAAATCAAAAATTCATCAAACCGTTTTCAAGATATTGAATTTTTCAAAAAAAAAAATCAATATTTTTTTAAAAATCCAAAAATTATATGCTTGAAAAATTGTACCTATTGCCAACCAACTGATGCCATTACCTTTCACACCGTATTTTGTTTTAAGGCGCAGTTTAACTCAACTTTAAAAGCTCACGAAACAGACCTGTTACAGCCTGATTGCCGTGGATCTTTTTAAGTTTTCAAATGTTTGAAATGTGTGGCTTCCCGGACAAACTGATAAAAAGCATTTTTGGTGGCTTTAACTACGGTTTTACCATTGATTTTGCTAACTGATAATGTTGAATTTGAGACTTTCCAGAGTATGCGTTGTCTTTCTTGAGGTGATGTAGCCATGCTCACTAGCAGTTTGTTGTTTTTTCATCGTTTTCCCTATATCGAAGGTAGCTGCATACTAAGCCCAATGTTGTGACCTTCACATCGACTGCTATGACCATTGTCCTCATTAGGGCTGCCAGATAAAATTTGATTAATATTGGGACGCCAGGGCCCAAAAACTGGGGCAGATCGGGACATTAAAAAAAAAATCTTAAATGAAATAGTGCAAAATTTTAGTCGATATTCTATAATGTTAAATCATTTTTAGTATGATACTAGGTTAAAAATTGTATTTTGCTAATTTAAAACGAGTTTAGGCGGTACTTTCCCATAACACTTTTTGAAATTAAAATCTATTTTGTCAAAATCAGAAAAGTCAATAACGAAATATTCGGGAATATCTCATAACAATTACGAAACCGGTAATTTGCACACAAAATCCAAACATTTATTTCAGTTATTCGATTTTCGAAATCTTTTGTAGGGCCGAAAACAAAATCCTATGTTTTCAACTCCTTGGGAATAACATAGAATGTGTCATACCAAATTTCAAACAATCCACTGATTCCCTTAGCCCCTAGCTTGATATACATAAATCAGGACGCACAGACAAACAAACTGACGGGCGTCTTTTGTTGAAAATCAGTTTTTGGAATTAAGCATTATCGTAATGTTAGTTTTGATTAAAACCTCAAATTTTGTTTTCGACACAAAACCAATAATTGCCCTTTATAGCAAGTAAGAATGGAAAATCGGGACAAAATCGGGACATTTTGTAAATCGGGACACATATCGGGACAGGGTTCAAATATCGGGACTGTCCCGCCAAAATCGGGACGTCTGGGAGCCCTAGTCCTCATAGTCTCGAATTTGAGCATTTTTCTCTTCGGTTAGAACAATTTCTTTTGGCAAAATTGTTAAATTCATGAGAAAATGTCATTAACTGTTGATTGTTTGATTTTTTGCATACTATTTTTAACGATTTTCTGAGCTACTTGGTTGTTTTTCAAGGTATATTTAAAAAAATGACACAAAAATAAGGTCGATTTTTTGACTACAATTGTTCAAAGGTCCATAAAAAATCCTATGTTTTCAACTCCTTGGGAATAACATAGAATGTGTCATACCAAATTTCAAACAATCCACTGATTCCCTTAGCCTCTAGCTTGATATACATAAATCAGGACGCACAGACAAACAAACTGACGGACGTCTTTTGTTGAAAATCAGTTTTTGAAATTAAGCATTATCGTGATGTTAATTTTGATTAAAACCTCAAATTTTGTTTTCGACACAAAACCAATAATTGCCCTTCATAGCAAGTAAGAATGGAAAATCGGGACAAAATCGGGACATTTTGTAAATCGGGACACATATCGGGACAGGGTTCAAATAACGGGACTGTCCCGCCAAAATCGGGACGTCTGGGAGCCCTAGTCCTCATAGTCTCGAATTTGAGCATTTTTCTCTTCGGTTAGAACACTTTCTTTTGGCAAAATTGTTAAATTCATGAGAAAATGTCATTAACTGTTGGTTGTTTGATTTTTTGCATACTATTTTTAACGATTTTCTGAGCTACTTGGTTGTTTTTCAAGGTATATTTAAAAAAATGACACAAAAAATAAGGTCGATTTTTTGACTACAATTGTTCAAAGGTCCATAAGACTAACAATATTTTAGGAGGATTCAAAATTCTTCCTGAATCTTAATCCCTATATAACACTTAATAAATTCTATAATTAGATTTGTCATAATTATAAAAGGTTATAGAGAAATCGTTAAAAGGTTATTGAAAAATATCTGTATTTAAACGAGTGAATTGGAGTGTATATCGCAAGTAAAAAAATGGGCACGACTGGATCGCACAAAACGTGCTCTCGTAGCTAAAATCCTTTTCACACCAAACCCAAAACCCGGTTTTCGCGAAAATATCGGTTTTGGCTGAAAACCTAGATCGAAAACACAAGTTTTCCCATACATTTATGCTAAACCACAAGTGTTGATAAAACACAAGTTTTAAATAAAACCTGTCCAAAACATGTTGGATTTGCAGGATGAACTAAACAAACACACCTTGTGAAACATTCTGCGCTCAATTAAATGTCATATAAATAGCTGATGGGTTGCTGCCAGGAAAAAATATTTTTTCTGCTGGAACACAAGAGAGCGCGACGCAGTGTCGCACATCCTAACTACTACGTGAAATTGATCGGTTAAGAAATAAATTAATTATAACGAATCAGGATTGATTGTATTTCCAATATTTAATTCCAATATTAATAAATTGTTTTAATTGCACATAAAACATTTGATTTTTTTCCTTTTCTGTGGCACTGACAATTTTCAAAGCGGCGCGGCCCTTCCTCGAAACCATTGTGTTTAAGCAAAACAAATGAAATGTCAAATGAAAACTTGTAAATTTTCGGTGTGAACGCATTTCAAGTTTTCGTAAACCAATTGCCGAACACCTGGTTTTGGGTTTGGTGTGAAAAGGCTATAACAACTTTAACGTAGCTTGAAATATTCAAGTTTTTTTTCAATAAACTTTTAACGATTTCTCTATTACCTAAAGTTGAGTTAAACTGCGCCCTAATACAAAATACGGTGTGAAAGATAATGGCATCAGGTGGTTCTTACTAAAAAAAATAAGTTCAATTTGGATGGTCCCAGCTGGTAAACCTTCTATTAACATGACATGAGAAAAGAAAAAATAGGCTTGGGTAGTAGACACAAGAAGGGAGGCCATTTAATGGTATAAGGTGGAGTATGCTATTAATACCCAGTTTAACTCAACTTTAAAAGCTCATAAAACAGATCTGTTCCAGCCTGATTTCGGTGGATCTTTTTTAGTTTTCAGATGGTTGAAATGTGTGGCTTCCCGGACAAACTGATAAAAAGCATTTTTGGTGGCTTTAACTACGGTTTTACCATTGTTTTTGCTAACTAATAATTTTGTGTTTGAGACTTTTCGGAGTATGCGTTGTCTTTCTTGAGGTGATGTAGCCATGTTAGCTAGCAGTTTATTGTTTTTTCATCGTTTTCCCTATATCGAAGGTAGCTGCATACTATGTCCAATGTTGTGACCTTCACATCGACTGCTATGACCATTGTCCTGATAGTCTCGAATTTGAGCATTTTTCTCTGTGGTTAGAGCACTTCCTTCTGTCAAAATTGTTAAATTCATGAGAAAATGTAATAAACTCTTGATTATTTGATTTTTCGCATACTATTTTTAATGATTTTCTGAGCTACTTGGTTGTTTTTCATGGTGTATATAAACGAATGACACAAAAAATAAGGTAGATTTTTTGACTAAAATTGTTCAAACAGCCATAATACTAACAATTTTTTAGGAAGATTCAAAATTCTTCCTGAATCTTAATCCCCATATTAAACTTAAAAAATTCTATAATTAGATTTGTCATAATTATAAGAGGTTATAGAGAAATCGTTAAAAGTATCTTGAAAAAAATCTGTATTTAAACGAGTGAATTGGAGTGTATGTATTGATTCCATAACATTATGATATAATTTAAAAACAAAGTTTTAAAAACAATAAATGATTACTATGAATTATTATACATGAGTTATTTTAATAGCTAAAACAGATAGAGCTAAAAAAGTATGCCATCTGATTAGTTCAATAAATGTGAATTTATGAAAAAAAAAAATTAAAAATCGGTAGAGCGGTTTTTTTTTTTTTAAATTAATTTTTTATATATAAAAATTCTTGAACATTTTTTTAAATAAAATTTGGTATGCGAACTTTTAGTATTTAATAAAATACAATTTTACACAAAACCAAAACAAAATTCATTAACCCGTTTTCAAGATATTGAATTTTCAAAAAAAAAAAATCAATATTTTTTTTAAAAATCTAAAAATAATTTTTTCGAAAATTTTTATATGTAATTGTTAAAATTGTAAGCGACCTTTTGTATAAAAATGTTGGTTGAAATCAGTGTAGTACTTAACGAAAAATTTGAGAACCAAAAAATCGGTTGTATGACAGGTACCGTTAATAACCGTTACAAATTTTTTCTACTAAAATATTAAGTTTAGTAATTTTAGTACCTCGTAATTTTGTTTTGAAAATCGTTGGAGCCGTTTTTGAAATAAATCAATTTTTGTATATTGGCTTTATGAAAGGTACCGTTAGTTTTTGAGCTAAAAAAAAAATTTCAATTTCCCCTCTAGGGAATCACAAAAATAGAACCTTAAGTCCAAAGTTTGAAGATAATCCCTTCAGCCGTTAAGGCTGTAGGTCGAGGTACAGATAGACAGACAGAATTGCGAGACCCACTTTTTTCGCGTTCTCTATCATCGTAATGTTAGGGAAAATTATAATCTCGAATTTTTTTTTTGTACGAATCCTAAACTTGCCCTATACTACGTATATCGCAAGTAAAAGGAAAATCCAGGTACCTATCTGTAGTTCTTGCATTCCTTTCGTTTTTCGAACTTTTTTCTATTTATAACATTAAGAGGCTTGAAAATACAAGGTATCATAGCAATGTTTTGATGTCTGTGAAGTTGGCAGGGCAACTTTCACCTAGAGTAATAGGAATAACGTAGTAATTTGCAGTTTTGTTTGCATTTATATTTCCAATTTCGCAGTTCATCAAATAGGGGGTGTAATCGAGTTCGAGTGACCTGCTCACTTCACAGTGAAGTTAGCAGGCATGTCTCGAGGTATGTCTCGAGAATATACAACAGTAAGGCTCCAAATTCGCAGTTTTTTGCATTTCAAGAACAGGATGGGTTTTAATTTTGAAGTCTTTAATTAAAAAAAAAAAAAAAATCAATTTAACATTAATGGTTCAACTTTGTGTCGTTGGTAGACCTTTTTTTAAGATTGAATTTTTTAAGTTTCATTAATAAAAGGATATTGATCGACTTGTTTTTGAAATAAAAGGTCCTTTTTCACTAAACGACTGCATTTTATACATAATTTAAAAACTGTTTTTGTTTATTATTTAAAAAAAAAAAAATCAAGAATTAAGGTTAAATACCTATATGGTTTTATATTCACATTTTGAGTAGGTACATACATTCCATTTTTTTTTTCAGTGCATATGCATCCGAACCGTAATAATAAGAAACGGGTTCATTCATACATGTTTCAATTATAAAAATTGATGTTTAAAAATAAAATTGTGTAAACCATGATCTTAACTTAATTTTTTACCAAGACTTATTAAACTATTAGATCTAAAAATATCGGGTCAACATTTTTTTTAGCACTCATATCACTAAATCTGTAGATACCTACACATTTTTGCAGCGAAACAAAAGTCTTTAAGAAATGAAATGAAAGAAAAAATTCTCAAATTCTGCGATCGTTTTTCTTTTTCAACAGCTCTTACAATAATCGATTAAACTTTATATATGTACCTAACTCTAGTATAAAATATTATTTAGCACATTCCTACCTATATTATGATAGAAAATCTAACCTCCACATAAATATCGTATTTTATTTTTTCAAGGCAGAGATAGAATAACTCAAGTATAATAATTATAGAACTTACCTGTTTGTTACTAACTATACAAACTACTTGAAATGCAATAAATAGATGTAATATTTTTTGCTCAGCTTATTTATCTATTTGCTTGTGAAATAACCAGACTTTTAAATTATTTTCGAAATGCTCGTTAACTTTAAATTAATTTGCTTCATCGGTTTGATATATTTTTCTGTATCATACGCCGATGAAGATATCTTTATAACACAAGCACGTAAGTTGATAACTTAAAACCAATCGCCCAAAATAAAATCTTAGCACGGGCAATCAATCTTCAATATTGTATTTTTTTTTCTCGTCGCGCCTGTTCTTAAGTGTGTTTAAATGTCGTCCAATCAGTAGATACAAAATACAAGTTATTTTTTGTCTTTTAAATAGAGTAATACATTACATTAAACCATATAATAAAACATGTAGCAAATCCATGATATATCATACTGTCAGATTTTATTCTTTTAATTATGATACGAGTATCTAAATGTGTACAGCTGGTGTCCTTGTTGTGCGCATAATAAGTATATAATGTAATTGGGTGTCATTAAATTGAAGGAGATTTAGTCACAATTACGGCTTATTATTATATTAATTCCAATGAAATATTTTTGTATGAGTTATGTAGCAATGAAACAAGTTCTGTGCGCATAATTTATTAATAATACGTACAAACGTTCATACAACCAAAACGTGAAATAGTTCCGGCTTATGTGAATTTCTTAAAAACTTTAGTGATATGATTTATTAACAAAAAAATAAAAAATCATTAAAATGGCCTTTTAAGCCGGAAGTTAAACGATAAATAATGGATCGCAGAAAAAACATGAAGCTTAAGATCGCTCCAAAGATTTAAAAGAATTTGTTTGCGAAGGATTCTGGAGGTATTTTGAAGAGATTTTTCAAAACTGTAAAATGGATTCTGTTGTGGTCGAAATTTTCTAGACGCAACTTTTTTTAGTTTTTTTTTTATTATGTTATTTAATATTTTTTTTTTAATAAAAAATCGTGAAACAAAATTTACTTTTTTTTGTCGGGGAATCTAGGCCGCAATAATTGCTTTTTGGAAAAAAAAAAAATAAAATATATCATGGGTAGAATGGATTTAACGCAAGACGTGAATTTTTTTCTTTTTTTTTTTATTTTTACCCGTTAAGATTTTTTAATAAGTTATATGAAAAGTTTTAAGCAAAACTTTCTAGCCATATTACCCGGAGCTCAGAAATGATTGAATAACTATAAAAACACTATTTCATCAGAATTTAAGAACTCTCAACGAGACTTATTTTCTTCTTTTTTATATTTAACGATTTAGGCTCTTTTTCTTACAAAACAAGAGAATTATAACGATAATGTATTGCAGTTGGAAGTTGTATGATGGTTTTATTCAACTCAACAGCAATGTGTGATACGTCGTTGAAAAGATAATTTTGTTTTCTCTATTTTGTCATATAGACAAGAAGCTGTAACACATTATTGCTCTATTCTGCGTGTTTTCCAAATATCTTTTCAGACACATGCGTTACAGCTTCTTGTCGATATGACAAAATAGAGAAGATAAAATGATCTTTTCAACGACGTATCACACATTGCTGTTGATTTGAATAAAATCATCATACAACTTCCAACTGCAATACATTTTTGTTATATTGCTCTTGTCTTGTAAGAAAAGAGCTTTAATCGTAAAATAAAAAAAAAAAAAAAGAAAATTAGTCACGTTGAGAGTTCTTAAATTCTGATGAAAAAGTGTTTTTATTTTTATTCTATCATTTCTCAGCTCCGAGTTATATGGCTACAAAGTTTTGCTTAAAACTTTTCATATAACGTATTAAAAAATCTCATAGGGTCAGAATAAAAAAAAAAAAGTCACTTCTTTAGTTCAATCCATTCTACCCATGACATATTTTATTTTGTTCAAAAAGCAATTATTGCGGCCTAGATTCCCCGGCAAAAAAAAAGTAAATTTTGTTTCACGATTTTTTATAAAAAAAAAAATATTTAATAACATAATAAAAAAAAAACTAAAAAAAAGTTACGTCTAGAAAATTTCAACCACAACAAAATCTATTTTACAGTTTTGAAAAATCTCATGAAAATACCTCTAGAATCCCTCACAAACAAATTCTTTTAAATCTTTGGAGCGATCTTCAGCTTCATGAAAAAACTGCGTAGTAAAATTGTTTCTGTAATCCAGATACTGTTTTATTTTAAATTGACTGCCCATTAAACAAATAATTATAATTTAACCAAATACATCCATACAAGTAGGTAGACTTGTTTATTTAAAACGAACTTCGACATTATTTCACATTGTCTTATTACTTAAATAAATTAAACCTGTTCATATTTCGTTTTTGTTTAATTGATCTTTGATCTGGAATTTATAAATAATTCGTATTTTCATGGCTGAATAATTGTTCAATTTTTTTTTTTTTTTTTTTTTTTTTTGTTTGTTAAGTAGAGGTATTCACTTACCGGTTACAGATAAAAACTTAAACAATCTAAATAAATAAAA
The DNA here is from genome assembly GCA_949320155.1 of Melangyna quadrimaculata. Lineage (NCBI taxonomy): Eukaryota > Metazoa > Arthropoda > Insecta > Diptera > Syrphidae > Melangyna > Melangyna quadrimaculata. Next base: position 350,836,764 of record OX439483.1, on the reverse strand, counting down.
GCTTCAAATAGATTTAAAGAAAATTATAAAACAAATACCTAGCCTAGGTAACACCTTTTTTGATCAACGTTAAAAAAAAACAGGTGCAAGGTACATTTTGGAAGAGTGCGATAACTTTTAAGCTGCAATATAATAACGGATTCTTGTAGAATGACATAATCGAGCATTTTTTATATGGCAATTATAAAAAAAGGACTTGAAATAAAATAATATTAAAAAAGAAAACACAAAACACCTCCAATTATTTTCTAAGTATAGATAAACAGTTTTAATTGCCAGAAGTCTGTTCGGTAAGCATTTAGACGATTTGTGCACTTTCGTTCTAGAAACTACATAAAAGTGAACAAAAGTTTGCATTAATCTAATTTTAAAGGTTCTATTATTTTAATTTACTAACTTATGCCGTTTTCGATTGGATTAAGGAACAGCACAATTCCTTTTTGATTCCAATCGAACTATTTTGTTGTACAAATCTTATCTTGGGAAATATTATATGTGTTTGAGTAAATTGTCTGATATTTATGTATGTGCGTACCAACATACATTATGTATATTTGGCGAGTGCAGTCGAGTTAAATTACAATTAATCCGGTGAAAAATTGTTCCAAGCCTCAATAAGTTTTGTAATTGAGTTGGTTTTCTCCAAAGAAATATTCAAAAAGTTATTTTCTTGGAAAGTGTTACAACGTTATTTTCTGTATATAAAAATTATAACTTAATGATATGGTTAATTGAAAAACAAACATTAACTTACCTTTAATTTGGTCTTTAGGAATAAATTTTGAAAGAACAACGTGAACAGGAATTGAATACTTAAAATTAGGAATCAGATATAACATAAATCGTTAGATCTATAATTAGAAGTTAAAAAATTAATACAGAAAATAAGAAAACGGTCAAAGACGTTCAAAGAAAGGAAATAAATATTCAAAAGTGTTTTTGAATCCAAGTACATACATACTATGTAGGTACTTACTTACTTTACTTTTGATGGCGCTCACAGCCCAGGATGGGCTTCGGCCTCAATTAACAAGCCCCTCCAGCCAGCTCTGTCCCTAGCTAGCCGCTTTCAGTTGCGCACACCGAGTGCTTTGATGTCGTCATTCACTTGATTGCGCCACCTGTTACGGGTTCTTCCTCTGCTGCGTACCCCATCGGGGTTGGATTCGAAGACTCGTCGGGCAGGTGCGTTGCTGTCCATACGCTCCACGTGCCCCAGCCATCTCAGCCGCTGTATTTTCAGCTTTTTGACCAGGTCAACGTCGCTGTATAGCCCGTATAGCTCGTCGTTGAATCTTCTCCTCCATACTCCTTCGATACACACCGGACCGAAAATCACACGAAGAATCTTCCTCTCAAAGCACCCTAGCAGATTTTTATCCGAATCTTTCAGTGTCCATGCTTCTGACCCATAAAGCAGGACCGGGATGATTAGGGTTTTGTATAAAGTCTCCTTGGTTCTCTGAGAGAGGGCCTTACTACTTAAATGCCTTCTTAGACCGAAGAAACAGCGGTTGGCAAGAGTAATTCTTCGCTTGATCTCTGCACTGATGTCATTCTGCGATGTAATAGTGGAGCCCAGGTAGACAAAGTCTTTGACAACTTCGAAGTTATATCTGTCCATCGTGATATTTTGCCCGAGTCGACGATGTTGAGATTCCTCTCTCGATGACAGCATATACTTCGTCTTGTCCTCATTAACCGCCAATCCCATTCTAGCCGCCTCCGATTCAATGCTCGCAAATGCCCCTGCCACAGCTCGCTTCGTTCTGCCGACAATGTCTATGTCATCCGCATATGCAAGCAATTGAACGGACTTTTGATAGATTGTACCGCTGGTGTTGACATGTGCGTTGCGTACAATAGCTTCAAGAACGATGTTGAATAGGTTGTATGATAACGCGTCGCCTTGCCTCAATCCTTTCTCAACATCAAAGGAATCGGTGGTGTTCTTACCAATTTTGACGGAGCAGCGAGATTTCTCCATCGTCATCCTGCACAAGCGGACGAGTTTGGCAGGGATGCCGAGACTCGACATGGCTCTGTATAATTCGTCCCTTTTCACGCTATCATACGCGACTTTAAAATCGATAAAAAGGTGGTGTGTATCGATCTGGAATTCCCGGGATTTTTCTAAAATCTGTCGGAGTGTGAACATTTGATCGACGGTTGACTTGCCTGGCCTAAAACCGCACTGATAAGGGCCGATCAGATCGTTGACAAAAGGTTTTAAGCGGTCACACAGGATGGCCGACTAGATTTTATAAGCGACGTTTAGGAGACTAATTCCTCTGTAGTTGGTACATTTCAGAACATCTCCCTTTTTATGGATGGGGCACACTATACCAAGGTTCCATTCATCGGGCATACTTTCCCCCGACCAAATTTTGCAGATGAGCTGGTGTATGCTCCTAGCCAATTCATCTCCCGCTGATTTAAATAGTTCGGCTTGTAAGCCATCCGCACCTGCAGCCTTGTACGACTTAAGTTTGGATATCGCCAGCCGAACTTCGGTTAGGTCGGGTGGACGGAACTCTTGGCCATCATCGTCCAAGTTGAATGTAGCGTTCTGCCTATTAGCGGCATCTTGGCTGTCTTCGCCATTAAGCAGTCTAGAGAAGTGTTCTTTCCAGATCCTCAGCACTGACTGTGTGTCTACTACCATATTCCCACTCTCATCTCGGCAGGCTTCCGTTCTAGCCTTGAATCCTTTGGTGGATCGCTTCACCCTCTGATAAAATTTTCGAACATCTCCCCTACCGCTACAACCCTCAATAGACTCTACCGCCCGCTTCTCGTGCTCTATCTTTTTCCTCCTGAGAAGTCGGCGTTCCTCTTTTCGTTTCAGCCCGTAGAGCTCCCGGGCCACTCTCTCAGCAGCTCTTGTTCGAGTCTGCAGCATTGCCTGGTAGGCCTCGTCCTTAGCTGCATGCGCTAGCCGGCACTCTTCATCGAACCAGGGGTTTCGTTGTATTCGCCTAGTGAAACCCAGCACATCAGAGGTGGCACTTCTGATGGCTTGTTGACAGTGTTCCCACTGGTCCTCTGCACTTGATGCTGGTGGCGGACCTCCTGAAAGATTAAGAGTTACGTGGTCTGCAAATGTTCTGGCAGTCTCTTGCGATTTAAGCTTCTCGACATCGAATCTTTTCACAGCATCTGCTCTGCGTTGTCGCGTCATGGATATCCGCATACGTAGTCTAGCTACCACCAGGTAGTGATCCGAGTCAATGTTGGCCCCTCGGAACGTTCGGACGTCCAAGATACTGGAAGCATGTCTCGCGTCTATCGCAACGTGGTCGATTTGGTTGACGGTTACTTGTCACGCGACCGCCAAGTCCCCTTGTGTATATTGAGGTGTGGGAAGTAGGTGCTTGAGATGATGACATTTCGCCCCGCCGCAAAGTCTGCCAGCCTGTGTCCGTTGCCGGAAGTTTCGTCGTCTAGGCTGTGTCCTCCGACTATCGAACCAAAGATGCCCTCCTTTCCGAATCTTGCGTTGAAGTCACCAAGAATGGTCTTCACGTCGTACTTCGGGCACATATCATACGTTGTCTCCAAGAGATCGTAGAATGCTTCTTTGGTTGAGTCTTCTCTCCTTTCATGGGGGGCGTGAACACAAATCAGCGAAATGTTCTTAAATTTACCTTTGATGCGGATTGTGACCAGGCGCTCGCTTACACTTCGGAAGCCCAAGACTTCTTGCCTAAGTCTTCCCCTTATCACAAAACCACAACCAAAGAGCCGCTGACCCTGTTCCTTCAAGCACCCGCCGTAGTAGATGTCACACGTTTTCAGTCTCCGTACGCCCTCTCCATCCCATCGCACTTCCTGGATGGCTGTTACGTCAGCCTTTAGCCTGTCCAGGTTCTCCACTAATTGTTCGGCTGCACGTGTTCTGTATAAGGACAGGACGTTCCACGTGCAGATCCGAAGTTCATTGTCCCTGTTTCGTTTGCTGGGGTCGTCAACTTTAAAATCATCCATATCCGAGGCTTGTTGTTGTTTCGGAACAACTTTTTTTGTATAACTCCAAGGGTAGGGAGCCGGATAAACCGCTCCTTATAGGCCTGAGCTACAAATATGTCGTAGTAGCCCATATAAGGTGTTCACTAAGTAGTTCAACCTAACTGGAACTGTAGACGCCACCGTTAATTCCATCTAGAGAATTCGTCCGCTGCCGCCTCGATGAAAGGAGAAGTGCCTTAGTGGGAACACTCCTCCCCCCCTCTCTCGTTGGCTGACCCCAACAGCTTTCCACGGGGATTTAAACCCCGTCTCCAGCTGAGGTACTAGATACCCGATGTTCACCACGTGGAGGTGAGAGTAGGAGTTGGTAGACAGAGGTGGGTTTTGAGAAAAAACCTGTGGACGCTTGTGTCCTCTTGAATGCACATAACTACCCTTTTGAACATCTATGTAGGTATGTATGCACATAATTTTTTGAAGTGTTGGTGACAGCTGGTATTATACTTCATTGTATGGATTGCCGTTTTTTTTTTTTTTTTGTTTTTAATTTTTAGAAACAAAACAAGAAATTTCATTCAATACAGCGATAAGTCAAAATATCGCCAGTTGTCGCCTTGTTGCATTAAAATAACTCAGCATTCGTATAGAGTTATTTCGGTTTGTATCTCTATTGTACTAAAACAAATTAAGTTATTGATGTTTGTCTCTTTGTTGCATTAGAATGAAAGAGAATTTTTAAGGAGCTATTTGGATTTGCGTGCAAAAATTAGAAACTAATTTGCTATTTTTGGATTGTATTTGTATTGCATTGGAGTTGTTTAAGTTTTTAAGTGAAAAATATCAGATATTTATAAATACCTAGTTCTATATAGCATTTGAGCATTTTAAATATTTTAATTTGTATGAAAGTCATTTTAATTAATACAACAAAATCGTTTATTTAGAAAAAGTAGTATAACTTATCTATTTTTTTGAATGCGGTAACACCAGACCCCTTTAAAAAAGCATAATTTTATCACTAACAATTCCTCATTCTTAACTCAAAAGTGTCATTTTTTGACATCTATTGTACTGATTCACAATATGCCATTAAAAAATATTTATTTTGCAGCTTGGAAGTTATCGTACCTACTTATGCTTATAATGTTCTTTTCACCCTAACATGGATTAATATAAAATCATAACGAAATAAAACACCTCTCTTTTAAACAAAAACTTTGTACTTAGGAACATAATTGTCAAGATCAGATATAGGTTTTGGTACATAGCTTAAACAGTTAAAATATTAAGGTCTGGTTTTTTAGTGGTGAGTTAAACCAAAGATAGTTGATAATAGTAAACTCAACTCAAGTTAAACTTTAACCCCACACTGAAAACCTGTCACTAAAAGAGTTTACATAAAAACTAATAGACCGAGCCGAAAGCAATTTTTGGGAGTGGATTGAATACCAAAATATGAGTATAAGGGTTTGTAGGTGCATGTATCGTCAACGGTGTACACAGGGTGGGGGGGGTCACGGGGTCATATGATAATACATTCAAATCTTAAAATATATGCATAAAAACTCATAGGTTCCGTTTTGAGATTACAACCAAAACCTGTTTAACCAAACAGAAATCAAAGTCCAGAGTTGTTTCCAAATTTTCACTCTGTAAATTAAAAACAAATAGGATTTTGAAAAAAAAAATTATATTTCTGAAAATAGAACCTTTAATTTAAACACATTATTAGTCCAGGCAAATTAGGATCAAATTGAAGGATATTATGTGGATTCAGCATATAATATCTAAGATGTTTATGGGATTTAATGACAAATATTATATACAATGAGAATATAAGGTTGTTCCCGCTCTAAAAGGTGTGCTGTGTACAGGAATAATTAAAACCTGCAGAAAAGTGCATAATTCACTCCCTGTTTTTTGTTATTTTCCTATATGACTTTGGAATTATGCATCTTAGGAAAAAAATATTAAAGCAAATTTTTTTTTTTATAAAATTCTCCACAAGATGACATTTATATAAAACTTTCTGATTATATATTTTTGTTGGTATAAAGCATTGAAGTCGGAAAAAATCTGTAAAAAACAGAGTAGTTCTGAAGCACTAAACTGACAGCTACAAAATAGTCCAACCCCAATACAAATGTGGACTCAAGTCTCTATAGGGAAAATAAAATATCGAAACTCGATTCGAAACGGTCTGATACTTTCGGCATGAGAGATAATGTTAATTAAGTGCACCGAGAACTGTTATTTAGATCTGGTGCAAATTTTTGCACACATACTTAGACACTTAACTATCGTGAAGTATCGTTATAATATTTATTTTTCCTTTTTTAGTAACTTTTGTAGCGATTTTGAAGAGCAAAAATCGTATGAAGAATGCTTTCTTATAATAAAATAATTATTTGTAGGTATTTAATGTACCTTTCACTTTTCCATCGTAGCAGAGACATACATTTTTTTCAAATCAGAAGCATACAAATCACTCCTGAACTTTGTTCTCACTTTTATTGTAAAGCAACGAGAACTTATCTTTCTATTCAATTAAAATACGCATTGTTAATGTATTTTAGTTTTGCTATTGTAAGAGTAATTTACTCAAGTGGTCATTTTTGGAAATCAGAACTATTGTCTTCATTTTCAGTAGTAAATATTTATATTTAACTATTTAGTTAAATTTTAGAAACAGAAAACAATGCTCAGTATCAGTACCTAATGATATTTTACTAATTTTTTCTGCAACTTCAGTTCGAATTAGAACTAGCTGAAATAAAAACTTTGATAGGAACAAAATAAATTCTGAATAAAATTCAAAACAAATGAACATGCGAATCCAAAAACTTAATTCCTCAGTATTATGACAGCTAAACTGAGATTTTTTGTTCAGGCAACTGGAGATTGCCGTCTGCTGTTGCTGAGGCCGTCCGAAACAAAAAATGTAATATTCACGAATAGAAACTAAGAGCGCGTTAACTGGTTCAGCTAATAAAGGTTCGTTCGACTCAGTTGTTTATTTTACTTTTCCTTGCAGCCAAAAATGAGGTAACTTCGCTCTTCGCAAATACCAATATGTTTCATACTAAAGATTTTCCAAGCTTTTAAATAGATTCCAATCGAGTGCGTTTGTAAAATCTTCACCTATTTTCATGCAAATTTGTTTGGAATCATCTTATTTCGAAATATATACTTTCAGCGAAATTGCACAACTTGCCGCTTTCCGTAGTAAAAATGTAGTATTACATTCGTAGTCTGCTATATCAAGCCGACTTGTGATTTATTGCCGTTTTTGAAATTAAATGAGTTAAGGTAAGATATCTTTTTCCAGGATATGAACGATTTTAATTTATTTTAACTTGTTTTTAACATAGGTAATGCATTAATTATAGTATATTTAATTAAGACTTTCTCCCTTTTCTTTTATATACCCACAGTAAAACATGAACACAAATAATATAATAAAATATAAGGCAATTGACTTTTTATAAATATTAGTTTGTGTTATTTTTTTTTTTGCGTGACTCCCCCCCCCCCCCAAGAAGTAAAGCTGTATACGCCCCTGTGTATCGTGGTCTCGAACCCCAAAGTGTGGCATGTTTTTTTTCAGCCTTTATCGGGGGTGGGGGTTGAAAAATAGGGATTTTCCAATTTTGTTCTTAGAGGTATTACCACTGCAATAAATTTAAAAAATATATTTTGTTGCTCTGTTATTTTTTTTAAATCCAAAAATCATAATGTTGGCTATCCGACCAATATAACCCAAGATTTAAACGATTTTTTTATTGAACATTGCTATTGCTTAACGCTAGTTATCTTAGAGTTTACATTGGTTTTTCAACATATTATTATGTTGGCACAGAAGGGGCCTAAATTTTCTTACATTGCTTATTTTTTAAGCCTTATTTACATTTAGTTGTCATTGGGTTTTAATAATACATTTAAGGATATATTGTCAGCTACTTGTCTCGGGTTGTTCGGGTCCGATTGTCGTTTTGGTGGATGGTTGTGGGGATGTGGTTTTCAGACATGGTAGTGAGCTGACTATGGTTAGTGTAGAAGGGGATGTTCCTTTCGTCGTTTGTTGATATCAGTCCCTCATCCAGAAGTTCCATAGCTGTGAGGTACCGCTGATCAGGATGTCTCTGTTGGCTTATCACTCTTTCTATCAGAGGGTTCGGGTGGTTGGTTGTATTCTGCAGGCATCTTCGGCTGGATTGGATGAGGTATCTGTCCAGTTGAATTATCTTGGCTTCTTCATAGAGTCGCAAGTTGCTCACGTGTTTCCTCCGTATCCTGTCGTAATAAAAGGACTCCGTGAAATAACTCCCCAAGAAATAACCCCCCAAAAAATAAAATTATATAACCCCCCAAATTGGGACTTTATTACATTATGAAATTAATCCCCAAATTCGAAAATGAAATAAATCTCCAAAAAGGCATGAAATAAGTCCCCAAAAAATAATGAAATAAGTCCCCAAAAAGGATTGAAACAAGTCCCCAACTTTAAGCATTGGCTTACCATAAAGTATAGAAAATTTGATTGACGATTTTGTGATGCGTGATCATCGCGGAGGGGGGGGGGGGGGCGGGGGACGCGGGGTGACGGTGCGGCGGCACGGTGGTGCAATGGCACATACGCCCCGCGGCCGCCTCGCCACACCGGTGGCTGCGCCGCGCTCGCGGTGGCCGCGTTGCGGCGGTCGCGGCACGGCCGGCCGGCGGTACTAATAACTCCTCTAATTAAAAATGAAATAAGTCCCCAAAAAAGCTTGAACTAAATTTCCAAAAATGGGGAGTTCTTTCGTATGAATTTTTGGGGAGTTATTTCATATTTTTTTTATTATTATTGCCAATGCAAGCCTGTACATAGCCGCAAGATCTTCCTCTCGAATACTTCCAGTTTGTTGATATGGGATTTTGTCCCCGTATACCTGATAGGGAAACAGTAGGTGATGATCGGCCTTATTAGCTGTTTGTAGAGGAGGAGCTTTGTCTTCTGACTAAGTCCATTCTGCTTTCGAATGAGCGGATGAATGTGGTGGAAGGCGAAGTTTGCTTTTTTTAGGACAGTTTCTGTGTGTGGATTGAACCGCAGCAGTTCGTCAAACTGGGGCCGAATTACGTTTCAGTGAACCAGTTTTACCCGTTATCGAACTATCGAGTAATCACATGGGTATGATGTTACACGAAGTATCACGTATCGAATTGAGTTCGTATTGTACTAGGAAAATTCTAGCACATTTTCCTAAACGTCAATATTCCTAACATTTCATTGGTCGATTGCTACAGGTGCTTGTGATGGGCTCATATATTGTTTACATTTGCCTTTGGAATTTAATTTGGCCAAAAATATTTTTGGCTGAAATCGAATCATTGTGCCTTAAAATCAAGGAAGAATTATTTTCTGGGTTATTTTTAGTTTATTTCAATTCACCCCGAAACACCATTAATTGATATTGTGTAGAAGAAAAAAGAATAATTTAATTTTTCTACCATTTTACTGCTCAATCGTCTACCTCGAATCTATCGTATGAAAAAACACTTTTTCACTGACGTGGAAATGCAAAAAATCGAATTCGAGACTCGATACCTTACTCGATATCTTAGGAAGGAATCCCAAATGCAGATAATTCAGCTCACTCACTGATGCGGTAATTCGGACCCTGTATTCCCAAGTATTACGTCTTTGCTGGCTACAAGCTGTGTTCCGTCAGGTAGGCTGATCATCGTGTTCCTGTATTTAGTGGCTGAGCGTCCTCTTGCATTCTCTGAGCTGCTAGGTCGTCTGAAACATATCAATTCAGATTTGGCTGAGTTTATTTTGAAGCCCCAGTGCTGGTAGAGTCTTCCAATGTGGGCTTCAACTCTTCTTGCATCAAGTATTGTGGAGATAAACTTGGCGTATGTCAGGGAGTCATCGGCAAACAGGAGAGTCTGTGCGTTTTCCGGCTGTGGCTGATCTGTTGTAAAGATGTTAAAGAGGAATGGTCCAAGTTTGGATCCTTGAGCAACTCCAGCTCTTATTGTCCTTGTTGTAGATTGGCAGCTTCCTATTTGGACGTAAGATGACCTGGAATGAAGAAAATTATAAATTATTTTTATAAGATTAGCTGGAAAATGAAAAAGGTTGAGCTTATGAATAAGTCCTTGTATCCATACAGTGTCGAATGCTTTTTCGATATCTAGAAAGCATTCGACAGTAACCTGGTGGCAAATGAAAGAGAAGGCAATATCAGCTTTGTGTGTGTTTTAAATTAGTTTTAGAGTAACTTAGTTAAATTTCATTCCAATTGTGTTTTTATGTTTTATTCTGTCATATACTATATTATTTTGTTGTATAACCTTAAAAAAAAAGGAAATAATAATATCTATTTATAAAAATAATCAACGGTAAAGTGTATTATGCGTTGAGGAAAGTTGTGGCCACAAATTTCATCGTTCAGGAAAACCCTGAGTAACTGATTTTACTTAATTTATCCTGTTCTTTTTAACATATATGATTTAATATTTTATCTTTTAATTGTTGATTAACCTATCCTTGTTTTTTATTTAAATTTTGAAACAATAGTCTTTGGTTTTGTTTAATATAATTTTAAAAATTATTTTAAAAAAAAAAAAAAAACACAAACATATTCATTAATTCTAAATTAATCGTATTAACAATGTAACTTACTATAAACTTTATTTAATTTCTTTAAACAAATATATTTATTGTTCCTAATTAAATTTTCTGTATAATGAATAAATGCATGTATCTTACCTTTTTAAAATGAATCATTTGTTTGTAATGTCGTGGTAAATGGTGTAAAGATTAAGATGTGATTCGGTAGTAGTGTGCGTGAGTGCCTTAGAGACTTCTCTAATAGATATTGGACTAGGAGTAGTCATGGTGCATTTAGGTTCTGACCGGATGTATAGAGGAGGAGCACAGTTCATTTCGGTTATTTTCAGTTTCAAGTCAGTTTACAGTTTTGTTTTACTTCATTAAATTTCTAACAAATTTTAGTAGGCACGATAATAATTATGTATGCACAAATAGGTAGCAAGATCCCACTCCTCCGACGAGCAAGCTGTGCAACCGCAAGCGTGCCTACAGCTACCTGATACGTTAAAATCTGTCTCCTAGTGTTTTGACATACATTGGCGCCCGCAACGTGGGTCCGCATTTATTTGGATCCACTTCAATCTTTCTTGCGGAAGATTTTTATTTTCAAATTTACCTTTTTGTAAAATTTCAATAGCACTTTTAATTATTAACTTTCATATCTCAAATTTCAATTATCTTTTCAAGTTTTTTATTACAAATATTTGAATACTCAAGGAGTCTAATTGAGCTTTAATAAATTACCGATTATTGCACTTGACATTTCTTTTTAATTATTATTAATTTTAATTGCTATTTTAGAACACCTTTAAGTCCATAATTTAAAGTCAAATACTAAATTATGTTGCGAAAGGAAGTTTCTTAACATTTAGAAATAATTCGATGAGACATTGACCTAAGTTTATTTTGACACGTTAATAGAACCATGGGATTTTATTGAATTTAACTTAATTTTCCAAAAAGTTTATTATTATGTTGATACATTACATACTGAACTAACTTTTGAACTAACTTATCTCCGCAAATGAATTCGGATCACTTCTTAATATAACTTTATGAAAACATTTAAAAAAAATGATTCTTTATTGTTTTGAAACACTATTTCTCTTATTAATAAAGTAATAAATAATAAGAAAAAAAAAACAAATTATGCCTAATACAAAGTGACAATCACTGATGACAAATACAAGGTTACAACTCGCCAACGCGGAAGATTGGATGAAAGAATGAATGATGAAAGAAGAAAGAGAGTAATTTTCGTCCTGTAATGCATTCACCAATTTCCAGAAAACCATTAGTGAAAAATCTAGACATGGAAAACGGAAATTGTTGGAACAATAATTTTATTGATCTGCAAAGGCCTTTATATAGTGCGCTTCCAAATTTGTCTCAGCCTGCACAAAATATAGCAAATTCAACCAACCCATTTTTACAAAATTCCGACATTCTTAGCAGCTCAAAACATATTTCGGAGCCTATGCTAAATATTTCATCCCCTGCATTTCACGGGTTTTCTAATAATCATTTATCTTCTCATGAAAACGCTTTCGATGAAAGAAGAAATTTAATACCTTTTGTACAATTTAATTCTGGAATTGATTATTCTCAGAATGCTTCTTATGTTGAAAATAATAAACCAAATTTTGATGAACACATTAAAAATATTGTTGCACAGACTTTGGAAGATATTATTCCAAAGCTTTTATCGAAAAATTTTAATTTTAATTTCTTGCCGAATCAAAATTTATGTGAAAATTACGAAAACGATTTTCATAATTCAACAACAAACAATGTTTACCAAAATTACACTCAGGCAAACCATAATCCAAATCTTGGTTTTCAACAAAATGTGGATTTGAATTTAGATCGCGTTACAAAAGTTCCGTTAGATCGTTGGGGTTTTACTTACGATGGCTCATCAAATATTATGACGATTGAAGATTTTGTTTTCAGAGTCGAAATTTTAAAAGTCATTACCTCTGCTCTTGGGATGAAGTATTGAGAAGTTTTCATCAGTTGCTTACAAGCAAGGCTCAGAATTGGTATTGGCAGTACCTTAGGGTAAATCCAAGAGGTGACTGGAGAATTTTGAAAATGGCATTGCTTAAGCAGTTTCAAAACACTGACAATGATTTCGAAATAATTAAACAATTAATTGACAGGAAACAGATGCCGAATGAAAGTTTCGAAGATTTCTCCAACTCTATTTTGTCACTTAAAAACCAATTGAGACAAATTATTTCAGAACACGATTTAATTAAGATTTTTAAATCAAATATTTCTTCAAAATTAATAAATTTTATATATCCAATGAATATTTTAACTTTGGACCAGTTTCGAGATGAATGCAGAAGGACTTAAAAAATGTTGCAGTCGAGGTCTAATGTATATACCCGAAACAATCCCTTCAGGGCTGCTTATGAACTTGAACACTATGGAGGTTCATTCGACGGAAATAATTACTCAGAGGTGTGCTAAAAATTCAGACAGCCAAATAATTATACCAATAACAATAAAACTTTACTTTGTTTTAACTGCAAAATGTTTGGTCATATTTTCATAGACTAGATCTCCTGTCAGGAGATTATTTTGCTATCGCTGTGGTAATGATGGTTTTACAGTTTTGACAACAGGTGTAATCCCAGTTCGGGAAACGAGAATTCGAACTTAAAACATGCCGGGAAATCATGTTCGAAGCCGAATCACCCGGTGACTCAAAAGTAAATGTATGAACCAATAACGATTTTTATGAAAACTTTAAAAAAAAAGATTCTTTAATGAATCAAAAAATAGATTTTTCAAGATCGAGAACTAATTATGAATCAAAATTAAATAAAATAAAAGTTAACGAATTTAGAAACAAAAGTTATGAACAAAGACTAAAATTATATAATGAATTGCGATCAAAAATTTTCAAAATCAATGAGTTAAAAAAAGTTAGTAAATTAAACAAAATTTCAAAAATAAGATAGAGACACCGGAAACGGAATCTCTACAAAAAACTTTTAAGCATTTGTGTACTTGATAATTTTTCTGATCCAAGGCCTTATGCCACAGTCTTGATTTCATCAGAAATTCAAACAACGGATGGTCAACCTCAACCAATTGTTGGCCGAATATAAGTTGAAATGTTGTATAATAATTCAAAAGAAAATATTGATCGTTATTTAGCTCCGTCACTGTCTCAAGCGTTGTATCTTGGTATTGATTTTTGGCAAAAATTTAAAATTGCTCCAAATATCGTTAGTGAATTTTTTGATATCAAGAAACCTGATATTAACGATACCAAAGTCAAACCAGAGATGCATATTTTAACCGATGAACAGACTCAGATTATGACTAGAATTATAGATATGTTTCCATCAAGCGAAAAATTTGGATTGGGTAAGACTTCATTACAAACTCATGTAATAGATACCGGTGATGCTGAGCCAATCAAACAGCAAAATTACCCGGTTTCTCCTCCCGTTCAGGAAAAGATTTTTAAGAAGTTAGATCGCATGATTGCTCAGGGTGTGATTGAAGAAAGCAACAGCGCGTGGAGTTCGCCCATAGTACTTGTCTAAAAGAACGAAAAGGTAAGACTATGCTTAGACTCACGAAAACTGAATTCACATACCAAGCGAGATGCGTATCCCCTTCCACACATAGAAGGACTTAGTCGTCCTTAAGTCGTCTTCAAGAAACATACTACATTAGTAGTGTGGACCTTAAAGACGCCTTTTGGCAAATACCTTTAGATGAGAAATCTAGAGAAAAAACGGCCTTCACTGTTCCAGGACGACCACTTTATCAATTCAAGGTCATGCCTTTTGGGTTGTGCAATGCTGCCCAGAGGATATGTCGGTTGATGGAAAAAGTGATTCCCAGTGTTCTTAAAGATAAAGTTTTTGTCTATTTGGATGATTTGCTCGTCATTTCGAAAGATTTTAATTCGCATATCAAACTCCTGGAAATTGTTGCTAAGTGTTTACGAGATGCAAACTTGACCGTCAATACCAAAAAGTCAAATTTTTGTTATAAGGAGCTCAAATATTTAGGATACATAGTAGGAGAAGGGCACATCAAACCAGATCCTAGTAAGGTAGCAGCAATAAATGATTTTCCTGTACCAAAATCAGCAAAGCAAGTGAGAAGGCTTTTAGGAATGTGTGGGTGGTACAGAAGATTTATACGCAATTTCGCTTCAATTTCGAGTCCATTGACTGATACACTCAAAAACCACAAAAAGTTTGTTATGTCTTCGGAAGCTCACACATCCTTCATTGCCTTGAAGTCTGCTTTGGTAACAGCTCCCTTGCTAAGCAATCCTGATTTTGCTAAGCCCTTTACCTGCAGTGCGATGCCTCTAGTTATGGAATTGGGGGCTTACTTTACCAACTCGACGAGGATAATAATGAGAAACCCATTGCTTATTTTTCTAAAAAGCTTTACTCTTGTCAACGTAACTACAGTATTACGGAACAAGAGTGTTTTGCTGCAATTAAATCTGTAAACAAATTCCGGCCATATGTTGAGGGATCAGAGTTTACAATCGTCACAGATCATGCCAGTTTAAAATACATAGCTCATGAGCTTAAAAGATTTGAGTGGCAGATTAGCTTGGCGGTCTTTGAAACTACAAGGGTTTTCTTTTAGCATCAGACACAGAAAGGGTGCACAAAATGTGGTTCTAGATACCTTGTCTCGTGCGTTCAATAAGGAACTAGTTATTAGTCAAAGGAGTCCAAGTTCAGTTGATTTAGACTCATCAGCATTCAAATCTCAAAATTATCAGGAGCTCATTGCAACGGTCACAAATTCCATTAATCAATTACCGGATTTGAGAGTTGTCAATAATCTCGTATAAGCGTTTGGTAGCATTGAGTACAGTTCCAAACGAGCGTGAACATGACTGGAAACTCTGGATCCCGGTTGAGTTGGCTAACGAAATTATTGAGAACTCTCATAACCCACCAAACTGCTCTCATGGTGGCGTTTTCAAAACTATGAACAGAATTAAGAAATATTTTGTTTGGCCTAACATGTCAGTAGAAGTTCGTAACTTTGTTAAAAACTGCACAGTCTGTAAGGAATCAAAACCCCCAAACAAAATGTTGGGACCACCGATGGGTGCTCAACCTCCACTAAATAGACCGTTTCCAAAAATCTACATAGACTTTATGGGTCCTTACCCTCGTTCGAAACGAGCAAACAGATTTGTTTTAGTTGTTTTGGATGGCTTTTCTAAATATGTTTTCTTGAAAGCATTGCGGAATGCCAAGACCAAAAACGTCGTTGAATTTTTGGAAGAGAACGTTTTTCATCAATTTGGAGTTCCAGAGTTTGTCCAGAGTGTCAATGGAAAACAGTTTATTTCAAAGGAGTTTGAAAACTTTTTGACAAAATATGGGACGAAGCATATAAAGAACGCATTTTATTCTTCACAGGCCAATGCTTCAGAGCGTTGTAACCAGAGCATACTGTCTGGGATTAGAAGCTATCTTAAGGAAGACCAAAGGGAATGGGATAAGCATCTTAGTGAAATTCAGCAGGCACTTTGCACTTCCGTCCATGAAAGCACTGGTAACGGCACCTGATTTTGTAATTTTTGGTCATCATATGATCACGCATGCTAGCCTCTACCGTCTACACCGAAACCTCAAAACGTAAGAGGACGGTGAATTTCATTCTTTACCGAAACATAATAGACTTGAGTTAATACGTCAAAAGGTTAAGGAAAATATTAAAACAGCCTATGACAAAATTGAAAAATCTTATAACACAAGGAGCACAAAAACAGTGTTTGCTCCAGGTGATGAGGTCTATAGGAGAACTTTTGTTTTAAGGTAACGCGGGTAAATTTCAAAATGCGAAACTTTGCCCAAAATTTGTAAGGTGTAGGATTTCAAAACAGATTGGAAGTGCATTGTATGAAGTGGAAAACCGTAATGGGAAAAAGCAAGGTGTATATCATGCAAAAGACTTGCGAAGGTGAGTTAAGCTGGTTGTGGGTTGAGTGTTTTAAGCTTCGGTAGTAATGTGATTCGGTAGTAATGTGCGTGAGTGTCTTAGGGACTACTCTAACAGATATTGGGCTAGGAGTAGTCATGGTGCATTTAGATTCTGACCGGATGTATAGCGGAGGGTTGTGTCCAAGTTTCAAAACATCTGAAGCATAGTTCATTTCGGTTATTTTCAGTTTCAACTCAGTTTACAGTTTTGTTTTACTTCATTTAATTTCTAACAAATTTTATTAGACACTCCGACGAGCTAAAGCTGTGCAACCGCAAGCGTGCCTACAGCTACCTGAGACGATAAAATCTGTCTCCTAGTGTTTTGACAAGATAGTGTTTTATGTCTTCCGTATTCGCCGAGCATTTTTTGCAAATGCTAACGATGGTGAGAAATTCATCCAATTCAAGCTGTACTATGATGGCGGGGGCTTCGAAGCATTTCAGGTGCAAGATGGGTACTTCGGTGGCACAGTGGGTACATTTGTTCCGAAGATAGAGAGCAGTTCCTACCTTTCCCTCTCTCTTGTCAGTTCTGAAGGCCCTGTAGTTTGCAAAATCAATGTTGTTCCTCTTCGTGACGTTAGTCTCGCTGATGATAGCAATGTCCGGGTTGTTCTTCTTCAGAAACAGGTTGAATGCTGTTCTTTTTACTAGGCTTTAAGTTTTTGTTTCTGTTTGATAACGACGGATTTGAGACTGTTGTCTTCTTTGGCGTCTTCATTGGTGGCTGATTTGTCTGAGATGCTGGCTTTGTTTTTGGTTGAGGGACGGTGTTTCTTTTTGTCATAGCTGCAAAACTGGTGGATGGGTTAGTATAAGTGCAGACTGACTTGGCGACGAGCTCCTGTTGACCCTTCTTCTGGGTAAGGGCTTGTTTTCTTCCTTGTTGTATCTTCCTTAGGGTTGGGCATCCTCTATAGCTGGCTGCGTCTCCCTTGGTTTTGCAGTTAGCAAACCAGACATCCTATCCGGATTTATCTTGACGTTGGCACTTCCCTGGTGGATGGCTGTCCTGGCACTTTACGCAGACGTAATCCATCCCAAAGTTTGCCGCCACTTGACCAAAGCGCTGGCAGTTCCTGCACTGGACAATGTCCTTTGCCTTGAGCCGCTCCCAGTGGACCCTTTGGTTCATGATCAGTGTCTTTGTGTAGACTTCAGCTATATTGCAAGTCTTGCTAAGCTCCACCACAAAGCAGTTGAACTCTTTGCTGACTGCCTTCCTTCATAAAATATTGACAGGTGACAAAGGAGAATGGGCAAAAATATATGCGACCTGGTCTACCTAGTGCCCAGAAACGAGACCTATGAAAATGATTAGGTACTATGGAGTGTACCAACGTACTAATATTTTTTTGTCCTTAACAATGGCAGTTGGCTAAAATAAGCGACAAAAAAAAAATAAGAAAAACACTTTGCAAATTGGAATAAACAAAGAGGAATTGTTTTATATTTTGTAATATACTGCCTTAACCCCATAGTTTACAGTCATATGTCCATATTCAAAAATGATGCTCTTGAACTAAGCTTTCCAACGTTGTATATCTCAATTGTGGGCACTAGACGCACAATTATTCCCATTCAATAAATTCGCTTAATCGAATAAAAAAATGTAGAATTTTCATACTGTTAAGCGAATAATTCGCCACCCATGATATTATTTGCTATTATCTGTCATTGCTATAAAAGTTCCTTTGTTTCGTGTTCTATTCAGTTCATAGAAAGTGACCAATACTGTCATTTCAGTAGAACACTGGCAATTCATTTTTTCTCTAGTTGCAATATTTGTTACCATAAACTGCCTAAACCCCATGGTTTACAGCCTTATGTCCATACAAAAAAATGATGTACTAGGGCTAAGCTTTCCGAAGATATATATCTCATTTGTAGGCAATAGGTAGACCAAAATGCCCATTCTCCTTTGTCAGAAAAATGCAATGACAAATTTGTCATGACAATTTTATCATTGTCATATACTGACACATTTGTCTTGACAATTTTGTCTTTGTCATACTTACCTATACTTACTGACAAATTTGTCGTCACAATTTCATTGTTTAATCTTATAATGTTTTATGATCGAAAAAAGATGAACTATGGAAAAAACCTTTGCATTTTGTTTCAATTTTCATCGTTTCTCGACCAATTTTTTCGATGCTAGATAGAAGTAATAGTACGCTGGCAGTCTTTCAATTTTAAAATGTCACAGTTTGCTAAATCGTGTTTTGAAACATAATGGGCATTACCAATAATCAAATTTAGCAAGGACTTAAATATTTCAGTAAAATTAACCTTAATTGTATTGATCACAAATAATGTACTATTCGTGGAATGTACAATTTTTTGAAGTCAATCCCATATTTGATTCATTATTCAGAGAAAAAATCAGTTGATGCAAAAATCATTGTTAATTCATTCTTTAAAAATTCGGGGACGGTGTACTTAGCGAAGTTGCACATCCAATTCATTATCACTGTCAATTGAAAACATCTATATATAACCCTGAAGCTACACGAGCAAGTACTGGTAAGCCAGTTGGCTACATAGATTGACTGTCAAGTTCGTATACGTGAACATGCTGTGACGTAGGCAGCAGGCAACTTGTAAGCAAGTTGCTTTCAAGTATCTGCGGTCACGTTCAGCTTTTACTAAGACAGCCTATCTAGGATTCTAAATACACAATTTTATTGAATTTGCTTTTTTCTTAAACAAAAATGACGTCGAATTCTGCATCAAGTCTTGCGATGGTCAAAATATAATACTGCCAATGCGTTGAAGGATGCATATTGAAAAACTTTTCTGTCGCGTCAAATTAACATGGATTGATTTTCATCTAATTCAAAAATTTCAATTTTTTTTTTTAAATATTTTTTAAAAAAATTTGATTTTTTTGAGGTTCTTTAATCCATCATCATCGAAGCCATCCTTTAATGGAATTTGACAGTTCATGCATTGACAGATAGGTAAGAAACTAAATTACGTCGTACGAGGAATATTTCGTTCCAAAATGACACATAAAGGCGCTAAAATCACCTTTTCCCACGCAAAAAATGTAATCTCAAAAAATTCAGATATCTTTAAATTTTTCAATGCATCATCTCCGTAGTAATCTTTCAATTTAATTTGACAGTCTATGGCTTGACAAATCGGTAACAGACTGTACCGAATGTCACCGAAATGCCCAAAACTCTCATTTTTCCCAAGAAAAAAATTAGGATTTGTAAGAAATGTTGTATATTTCATCATAACCATTCTTCAATCATATTTGACAGTTGCCTATTTTGGAAATGTTAAAAATTCCTGGTCCCTCCTCTCATTAGAAGTTGTGGTAGAAAGAATATTTAATTTTGCATTAAATTTCCAACGAAAAGCTATCCATATAGCTTTACATACAAGTCTGAACGCGGCTACTGTCTTCTCTACTGGCTTCTCAACTAGCTTCGAAAATGGCAAGCCAGTTGTGTTAGTAAGAAAATTAAAATGTATTGTAACTTGTAAGCCAGTACTGGCTCGTGTAACCTCAGGGTAATACATATATGTAAATATATTTAATATATAAAAGAGAAATTTCGTCCGTGTGTGCGCGCATAACTCGAGAACAGATCGTTCGATTTTCACGATTTTGGGCTTGATAAATTCGTATTGGCCCAAGGAAGGATATAGGATACTGGTGGAAAATTTTCAGGAAAATTTTAAATCCGGGAAGATCATGTTTTTAGCGCATAACTCGAGAACGGATACTTAGATTTTCACGATACTAGCCTTGATGAATTTGTATTGGCCCAAGGAAAGACATAGGATACTGGTGGAAAATCTCGGAAAATTTCCAGAATAACTGGAACGGGAAGATCCTGATTTTCACAATTTTCGGATTGGTGGGTTCGTGTTGGCCTAAGCAAGGAATATGAGGTGTCCTGTTCATTTCGTCATTAAAATTTGAATTGGACTTGCTATTGTGTTCCGTCAAATAAAATAAAATGTAATAATATTTTTTTTTAATTTTCATTGTGTTCAAAGTATGTATTTAGAATAGCTGCTAGGTTGATGAAAGACGGTCGAACGCTCATTCTGCATTACAATTGCCTGAAAATGGATAAAGAACCTACATGCAACATTTTAAAGAATTCTGTGATGGCGAAACTATTGAAGCACTGTAATCATCTGGAACGAGTGCACAATGGCTCACAAACGTGCATTAAAAGCCTTGAATTGTACGTTGAAAGATTTACGAAGTGATAAACGACGTTACGGTGGTGCAATGATTTAGCTGTGAGGCGATCTCCGTCAAACGCTACCTGTCGTTCCAAGATCAACTTCAGCAGATGAATTGAACGCTAAACTGAAAGCACAGCTTTTTGGCATTACGTAAAAATTGCAATTGAAAACAAACATGCGAGTTGCTTTACGAAATGATCAGTTCGTTGCAGAGTTCTCTAGGCAATTTTTTGGCGATGGGTGATTCCAGTGGACTAAGTCGCCAGCCGGATTGAATTTCAACTTTTACACTTTACAACAACACAGTAAGAGCTCATCAAGAATATTTTGCAGAAAATGGCATGTATTTCTGGTTGTCAAACTTCTTAAGTTTGGATGATGTCATTGCAAAGTATTGGTCTCTATGAAGATTACAAAATAACAACAAAAATATCTAAATTAACAATGTTGATTTTTAAACCAAAGTGATGTGGCGTGTCGGCCAACCTTACGCTTTTTTTACTGAAGTGGTTTAAATTACACTACTTTTTTTTTTGTTTTATTCTCGGGCACGTACATACACGGCACATACATTGGAACTTATGAGAAATATGGGAATTCAATATTGATGCCATAAACATGTAGCAGAAATCAATGCATATTCGGAACCCTTCTTAATATTCAACTAACTGCTGGATGCAAAACAAAAACTCTTCAAATTAAATCCGGATCAGTGAGATCCGGCATTCTCTTAGTCCAAAATGACTGTATACTGAGAAACAATCCCATTACGACTGAAGGAAATCAGATGATGATCAGCATCTTAAAATCTTCCTAAATAATCTTTGGGAACATATCTTCAATTGCCAAACCCAAGGATCTTAACGTATCTCTGGGAATCTCTTCTAATATTCAACAACAGTCATCTAGAATGATTAAACCATCTCCAGATTCAACTCTCTGCCTTACAACACCAAAGTCTCTCCAAGCTGAACGCGACACTCTATTCTCCAAAAGCATTCATCACCACTTCGTTAGCTATTTCACTCATCTGCTTTCAATGAGCTTTGGAATTATTAGCATGTTTGGAATTATTAATTTCATTACATTAACGAAATTTAGGCGGAACGAAGTTTGCCGGGTCAGCTAGTAATAATATAATTTTTTTTTACCAAAATTGTCACTTAACCCTTTTGGTACGGATGTGGTACAAGTCCATATACATGTTCTTTGTCTTGTACAACATCCGTACCGAAAGGGTTAACTACGGACACTCAATTGCCTGTCACAATTGTAAATTACATACTGACAAAATTGTAATTTGTACATTTTTATCTGTTCCATAAAAAATTGTCACTACAAATTTGTCAGAGAATTTGTGACAGTTTTCAAAAAATCCCTGACAATACATTGCATGATGTCCACTATTTTCCAAAATTAATTTCCCTGACCCATTTCAAAATTTTCCCTGACCAAAAAATAAAAAAAATTTTTTTTTATGACTAGGTACGTATTAAATAAATATTGCACAAAGTGGTAGAAAAATGTATCTACATATTTGAATGAAGTTAATTAAACCTTAGGCAAAAAGAACTCAACTTATATTTTTCAAAGATCTATCTGAAGGTATACATTACCGATTGTATTGAAAGTGAAAAATAATAACTGCATGAATTGTTTTGCTTAAAAAAAGTGACGACTATGCCTATGCAATGTTGTTCATAGTTATGAAATTGAAATGACCATTTAAATAAAATCCTTTTACACTGTGATTATTTAGGCTCTTTTGGTCTATTTGTAAGAAATGTGAATAAAAACAATATTATTCCATTATTTTCCCAACGTTTCGTGAGTATTCCTCACTTCTTCAGGGGTATATATATTCTTTTAATTTGATTGTTAAAAAAACTATATACTCTGCTTCTTATATCCTCCTATTGCATCATTCCCGGAGACGGGACTGACAGAAAATTGAACATAAAAACAAATAAATAATAAATTAAGAACAATCTTGCAAAAAATAATCAAATACAAAATTATTTAACGTGTTAAATTTAATAAAAGTACCTAAGCCCAACTGTGATATAAGTGTCATTATGCGTGTTTTGTAGTGCCCTCTATGTTAGCTTAAGAAATAATGGCACAAAAAAACGCTCATCGTTGCTTCAGAAAATAATTTGGCAGCATTGATATAACAATGATATTGGTCGCGTTCAAAAACCTATGTAGAGCTATCCGGATGGGTTCGTGTTGTTGCAATGGCCGCATTCGGAAACCTATGTAGAGCTATCCAGATACGTCCGTGTTGTTGTAATCCCGTGTAAAAAAACAGCTGATGACGAAACTTTGATACCTCTACGTTTGTATTCCCATGCCAAATGTCAAAAACAACCAATATATTCGAAAACCTATATGGATACTAATCTATCTTATGTATATCATTGTATATAAAACCTATAGTACTATTAATGAGTCGATTTTCAGGACAACAGTCTACGCCTATAGGTGGTGTATTATCGCTAGAGAGATTTAATGGATGTCGGCTTTTTGTGTGCACAAACCAATTTCTTAAAGGATATTTATTTATTATATTATTCCTTTTTGTTATTGAGTAACCATGACAATTTTCATTATTTCGTGTTGATTTGAAAAATTTTTTTAGGTATGTATTTTTCTTTAGTGGTATGGGTTGTATTTTTATTTTTGTTGACATATATCTATACATGATTTTCAAGCTACGCTGAAGATGTTTTTTTACATATTAAAATATAGAGAAAACTGTTCAAGGATAAGTTTGTTGATTTAATGTGTAAAATCGGAAAAGGACTATATTAGTTGTTAGTCTAGAGATGGTTTGTCGATTATGATTATTCTTATCTAAAATAGAAGTTCAGTTTTGTTTTCTTTTTTGCATATTTTCTGAAAAAGATATTTTTGCTTTCAGATATGTAGGTATTTAAGTATCGATACTAATGCAGTATAATAAGTTCTGTAACGGTTTATTACTGCAATTCATACAGGAGCACAATGTTTGAACGTGTAGATTTTTATATTCGTCTAAAATATTGTTAAGACATGAAATTTTATGAACAAAGTAACGTGGTTGGGGCTGAACAGTTTACATTTTATGTTAATTTTTTCTAAGCCCTAAGGTTGGGGCTAAAGCCTGAAGCGAATTGGACAACAAATCAAGTTGGGGCTATGAATAATGGACATGTTTCATCCAACGACAATTTCCCCCTAAGACAAAACTCAGAAAATTGGGTTGAAAAAACAGCTTGTGACTATTAAGGTCTGAGAATATTGGACAAAAACGACGCCAGGGTTAAACAAATAACTCCCTAAAAACTAACATTCTTATTCTAGAGAGTCTTCGGTGCTTAAGTCTGGGGACTGTCAAAGTCCGAAGTTGGGGCTAAAGCTTGAAGAAATAATTTAAAAAAACATGGTTGGGGCTTAACATTAACATATCAAACAACAGTTTACACCAAAAACTAAGCTAATTTAACAAAAGAAACACAGTTGAGGCTAAAACAATAAAAAGGGGTGTCAAGCTAAATGTGTTTAATACAACAGGAATTGTTTCTTACGGCTTTGGGTTAGAGAGTATCGGGGCTTAGTTTTCAAAATTTCAAAGTTCCAAGACAATTATTGTACATACAAAACATTTTTTGGACTAAGCAGTTACATACAAATTCTCTAGTCAATGAACCAAATTCCAAAAGCGTGAGTTTTCTCTGTGGACTCAGAAAATCATGCAGGTGCACGTGCACAGGAATATTTGCAATCCCTATATAGACTCTAGAGTGACGTGCAAATTTATGGACACAATTTTTTGAGTAGCAATGGAAAGGGTATATGCAGCGTACCCGAAAATTCATTCACGCTTGCAGAAGTGGGCCGCAGGTCATTTTTTTGAGCAGCTTTCTCTTATGTTCGACTAAAAGTCTTGATGTTTTTATATTTTATTTTTCCAGCGGCTTTTCTGGGCATTACAGTGACAGTTTGAAAAAAACAGGTAGGTACTCTACTCGTTGATTTGGCTTATCCAGCAAAATAAGATCTCAGAGAACTCATGATACTTTCAAAGCACATATATGAGCTTTTGCAACAAGACCACTAAAATATCATTTACATTTTTCTGATTAGCCAACTATAAACAGTTTTCAAATCTTGTCAAAAATATGAAGTTTAAAACATACCCACAGCAATTTTAAAAATATACCTAGATAAGACAGATACTTAATACATTTTTAAACAACATAAATTAACGAATTTGTTCGTGTGGTTTAGGGCTATATGGCTTTAAATTTAACTAAGAGAATAAGCTATGATTATAAGTAGTCTATTACTGCACGTATAGTCTATACTGTACGTAGTCTATTACTGTACTATACCATCTTTTGGTGCGCCTTTTATTGGCAAATATTAAAAATTGTTATTGTACTTTATACTCAAAACATTTTAAAGCGCGATATCAGGAGCGGATATAAAGGTACAAAAAAACTGCTATTATTAAAGGAAAAGTGGGAATGTCAAAATTCGTTTTCTGTTATATAACTATATATGTTCAATTGTACATGTACTTGTACAATACATCTACATACCGGGTTCCCCGTAAAGAATAGATAACCCTAAAATGCCTCATAGTAGACTTTATGGCCGTCCTGAAAACTGATAAAAATAAGTTCTATCCCAACCACAACAAAAGATAAATGCATTTTTATGTTCAGTGCATTATTTTTTGCCTTACTTTATATTTTTGAGTACCACGACTACAAGTGAATGAATTCCACCGTTTTTGTTTCGTAGCAATATTTAACATTATTTGTGCCAGAACATTAGTAGAAGAAAATTATAATAACTGTTGGACTTCTTAGAGAAAAAAATTATTTAACTTTGATTTTCAATGCAAAATGTAAAAGAAAATACTTTTTGAAAAAGTTAAATCATCTCCGGTATAAAAAAATGCATGAATACCTAAGTAGCAAACTTTTTCAAAAATATGCGCGTAAAATGCGAATTTTAAATTGGTATAGCTTGTTATTGTAAATAGAGTCAATAGCAAGTTATTGGTAAAAACCTGCAATACTAGAGGCAATCTAACAACAAAAGTTTTAAAAATTGGCACAGTAAACGTGTAAAAAAATGTAATGCGCTGAACATGGTAGATTTTTGATTGATTGCCTGTTTTTATGATATTGTCCTTATGATAAATCCAAGCTTTTAACTTCTAGGGCCGAGTGCAACATTACTAAAAATGTCAACAAAGTGCAAACAACGGTTAAATTTTTAAGGTTGTTTTGAGTTATACCTCTCCAATTGGGCTTTAACAAAACCATTAAATATTTTGTTGGTTGCAATTAGTGCATTTGTTATTAGATATTTCCTTAAAAATATAAAAATATAAAAAATATAAGTATGTATAATATAAAAAAATGCCCATCAGTTTACCCTTGAGCCCAACTTCGGACGTTATTTTAAGTACAGCGATTCTTTCTTTAGTCGCACTACACGAATGTGGAATGCTCTACCCAGGCCAATTTTCCACTCCCATTATGATTTACAGACACTCAAAACCAATGTGCATCGGTATCTCCTTTTAAATCCCCTCCAACCTACCTAATCGCTCGTGCTTAGTATTAACATTTTAAGGGTTGTCACAACCCTTTCAGCACGCGCTAAATATAACCAAAAAAAAATAATAATTTCAG
The DNA here is from genome assembly GCA_949320155.1 of Melangyna quadrimaculata. Taxonomy (NCBI): domain Eukaryota; kingdom Metazoa; phylum Arthropoda; class Insecta; order Diptera; family Syrphidae; genus Melangyna; species Melangyna quadrimaculata. The sequence continues at coordinate 350,810,287 of OX439483.1, read as the reverse complement.
CCAATTTTCAATTGCCCTTGGCCACTAAGTTAAAAAAAAAAAACTAATCAACATTTTTATTTAATATCAAAGCACTTGATAAGTGTTTTCGACCACTCTAGTGCAGAATGGCGGATGCTCCCCCGAATAAATGATTGTCAAGGTTTTGCTAGGATATAGTAATTCAGCTGCCTGCTCCAGATTCCACATCCCCTTTAAGAAGCTGCTTGGTTTGCTGTATTCGATGAAACGCCTAGCAAACAAATTAATGTTTGCGGCTACATAACTACATATATACAACAATCTTTCTCTTTATACGGTTACGTAATCAATAATACATATTTGAAGACCTTAAATTTAAAGATATTTAAAGTTATTGTATAGTTTTTGTTTTATTTTATTTAAAATTTTATTTTATTAAAATTTACTATAAAAAGTTATAATTGTTTATTACTCCTTCAGTCTCAGCGATTGAAAACTTTTTACAACGACTAGTCTCCCCTCACCCCTAGGTCCAGAAAAAAAAATTATTTGTTAAATATAGCCTCATACTCCGCATTTTAAGACCTTAACCTCAAAGATCTCCTAAACGTCGCTTATAAAATCTTGTCGGCCATCCTGTGTGACCGCTTAAAACCTTTTGTCAACGATCTGATCGGCCCTTATCAGTGCGGTTTTAGGCCAGGCAAGTCAACCGTCGATCAAATGTTCACACTCCGACAGATTTTAGAAAAATCCCGGGAATTCCAGATCGATACACACCACCTTTTTATCGATTTTAAAGTCGCGTATGATAGCGTGAAAAGGGACGAATTATACAGAGCCATGTCGAGTCTCGGCATCCCTGCCAAACTCGTCCGCTTGTGCAGGATGACGATGGAGAAATCTCGCTGCTCCGTCAAAATTGGTAAGAACACCACCGATTCCTTTGATGTTGAGAAAGGATTGAGGCAAGGCGACGCGTTATCATGCAACCTATTCAACATCTTTCTTGAAGCCATTGTACGCAACGCACATGTCAACACCAGCGGTACAATCTATCAAAAGTCCGTTCAATTGCTTGCATATGCGGATGACATAGACATTGTCGGCAGAACGAAGCGAGCTGTGGCAGGGGCATTTGTGAGCATTGAATCGGAGGCGGCTAGAATGGGATTGGCGGTTAATGAGGACAAGACGAAGTATATGCTGTCATCGAGAGAGGAATCTCAACATCGTCGACTCGGGCAAAATATCTCGATGGACAGATATAACTTCGAAGTTGTCAAGGACTTTGTCTACCTGGGCTCCACTATTACATCGCAGAATGACATCAGTGCAGAGATCAAGCGAAGAATTACTCTTGCCAACCGCTGTTTCTTCGGTCTAAGAAGGCATTTAAGTAGTAAGGCCCTCTCTCAGAGAACCAAGGAGACTTTATACAAAACCCTAATCATCCCGGTCCTGCTTTATGGGTCAGAAGCATGGACACTGAAAGATTCGGATAAAAATCTGCTAGGGTGCTTTGAGAGGAAGATTCTTCGTGTGATTTTCGGTCCGGTGTGTATCGAAGGAGTATGGAGGAGAAGATTCAACGACGATCTATACGGGCTATACAGCGACGTTGACCTGGTCAAAAAGCTGAAAATACAGCGGCTTAGATGGCTGGGGCACGTGGAGCGTATGGACAGCAACGCACCTGCCCGACGAGTCTTCGAATCCAACCCCGATGGGGTACGCAGCAGAGGAAGAACCCGTAACAGGTGGCGCAATCAAGTGAATGACGACATCAAAGCACTCGGTGTGCGCAACTGGAAGCGGCTAGCTAGGGACAGAGCTGGCTGGAGGGGCTTGTTAGTTGAGGCCGAAGCCCATCCTGGGCTGTGAGCGCCATCAAAAGTAAAGTAAGTAAGTAAGTAACCTCAAAGATCAGATGAGCCAAACATTTTTTTTTAATCAGTTTAATTTTATTTTTTCATATTCAATTTGTAAACATAAGTCATATAATAAAATAAAATCACATAATATTATCAATAATAGTACCTAAGTGTTTTCCAGTTAAAAAAGAAAAAATTGAAGAAAAGATACACTCTGTTGTTCTATGAGAAGTGTCGAGTGCATCTTTGTATATACATATAATACCTATAACATTAACTCAAGTTAGCGGTATACTAACATTAACATATCTTAGCAATTCAGCTTTCTTTTTCTAAACATCTATACAACATACCTAGGTAGCCCCTGTTTTGAATTTTAATTCGAATTGAAGGAAATTGATTTTATCCACAAATAATTCAAAATAAATTCTGAATCTCTGCAATACACAACTACATATGTTTCCATATGTAGAAACATACAAATTCTGAATTTAATTCAATACCAACACAACATCGTTTCCATAGAAACTTATAAAAATAAATAAACAAAAAATAATTTCCTTTCGAATACACTATCCTAGTCTACGCATATAGGTGGTGTATTATCACTAGAGAGATTTAATGAGATTTTCAATGTATTTTTCCTACAGAGCAAATGCCCTCCCAGGCCAGTGGCACCGCCACCGTCGTTTTGGTTTTTTGATACTACTATAGATATTTATATACAATGATGTATATGCCGTTTTCACTGGGCCAAATGAGGTAATTTCGTTGCGCAAATTTCCAAATGAGATCCGAGAATACCTAATTTCACATAAAAAATGAGGAATTAGGTGAATGCATCCAGCGGGAATCAGTTTCAAAAGCTCTTAAAAGCTTTTGTATGAAAATATCAAAACACTATACTCAACAACATAAATCAGAAAGAGAAAACAGCAAAAAAATAAAAGGCTAACTGCCATTCCAAATTCAAAATGAAATGAGATGTCACATGAAATTAGCTAATTTGATAATGAAAACACTTTTTTGCTAAATTTGGAAATTACCTCAGTATTAGATAGGCTATCGCATAGGTTTCCGAATGCAGCCAATCCCATGTGATAGCTATCCATGCTATCCGAAAAATGTTGGTATACGTTTGTATTCAGAAAAATTATTAAAATATAGGTATAATAAAAAAATATGGATACGAAACTATCTTATCCCATCGATTCTTGATCGTGACCATTTGCTGACATTTTGGCTGTAAACTGTTTGTCAACAAAAAAAATTTAAACAAAATATCGTTAAAATTTTGATAAATTAAAAGAAACGTCTCATTCCTGGACCATGTCTTTATTTTATGTATTGGAATGGAAAGTTACATTTATTTCAAATTAATAAATTATATTTTTTAACAAATAAAAAAATGTTTGGCTTTTGCCTTTTTTTCTATCATCTTTTTTACGACCAGTAAACCCGTGCTTCAAGATCCATCTGCCAAATTAATGAATTGTCGGATAAATTTTGGAGATATGTTAAAAATTCATCGGATAAACGTAGAAAATAGTGTATGGAAGCACTGTTTTTATTTAAGCTTAATTCTTAAGCAGGGATGTTTATCGCCGCGAACTAAGCATATTTGTTGTTGTATTTTACATGAAAATTTTTTTTAAGCTAACATAGAGGGCACTAAAAAACACGCTTATTGTTAATTTTTTATTTGATTATTTTGTTGCTAGATTGTTCTTAATTTATTATTTATTTGTTTTTATGTTCAATTTTGTGTCAGTGCCGTCTCCAGGAATGATGCAATAGGAGGATATAAGAAGCAAAGTTTGTAGTTTTTTTAACAATCAAATTGAAAAAAATATATATAACCCCTGAGAAGTGAGGAATACTCACGAAACGTTGGGTAAATGATGGAATAATACTTTTTTTATTTTTTTAACAATTAGACCAAAAGAGCCTAAATAATCAAAGTGGAAAAATTACACAAAAAAATTGGTCAAATTCATAAAATAATAAAATCCTTTTAAATCATACATCTTTGCGATATTAATATTTAATAGTTTATTTTTTTTAATAAATCAAAATGTATAAATTACGCACTTGAAATATATAAACTTGGACACGTCGTTGGTTGAATCTCACAGTCAAATAACAGTTTTTATTTTTTGCCTCTTATTGGCCGCGATCGGAAACCTATGCGATAGCCTATCTAAAGGTCGATTCACAATGCAACGAGTAAACGCGACGGGAGCGTGACGCTGTCATTTCGTTCTAGTCATAAAATCGATGCCCATTTTGACAGCGTTAAATTATTTATTGTTTTTGTTCTTGCTGTGCAGTGTGCGTTCAAAACAATGAAACAAATCAAACTGAAATTACTTTTATTATTTAATGTCGGTTTCGAGTGGACGGTTCGGAGTTACTCCCTCTACTCCAGATTTTCCATATTCGATAGGAATGGAACATAAACAGACACAAAGTAACTCCGGACGACCAATCGAAAACGGCATAAATATTATAACTGTGTTTGTTCATAGTTGGGCTGGGGAAACGATTTTCGGCTAAAAATGCTAAGAAATTAAAACAATACAACATTATAATATTGTCAACACAAATAGATCTATAAATATAATTTCATTGTCAACAAAAATTTTGTTTTTTGTTAATTTCCGCTTATCTGTTGTTTTCTTTATTCTTTTCTACAATTTCACACAATTCAACATCATTCAAATATAAAAAAAAAAACTTTATTTTTTCAATTTTCCCAACTTTGGCGTGACGTGACAACGAGAAACGTTTCATTGTGCATACCCTGGTGTTTCCTCGTATACTTACATGGTTTAAAATCGGTTTGCGAACTAAGACGAGCTCTCGTTACGCTCACGTTGCGTTTTCTCGTCGCATTGTGAATCGATCTTAAGATAGTTTCGTATCCATAGGTTTTCGAACGGATTGTTTATTTTTGACATTTCGCTTGGGATACAAACGTATATCTACCAACATTTTTCAGTTAGCATGGTAACTATCCAACAGCAAAAGTTGTTTTGTCATCAGCTGTTTTTACACGGGATTCCAACAACACGAACCTATCTGGAAAGCTCTACATAGGTTTTCGATCGCGGCCATTACTGTACGAAATAACACAGGTATGGCAAAAGATACGAAATGAATAATTTTAAACAGAGATGTAATCAAAACGAAATGTTTGATCAGAAAAAAGTTTCTAGTGAGAGATGAGAGAAAGTGAAAAAGGAGTTCAGTGATTTTTTTAAAAATTAATATAGAAAGAATTCCCTTACTTTCCCTGACAAAATTTTGTTCCCTGACTTTCCAGTTTAGCGGACACCATGCATTGTCATGACAATTTTCTTATGATCCGAAATCTTGACAGTTGTCGCAAATTCCCTGACAATTCCACAAAATTGTCAATTATGTTATGGGACAGAATTTAGACAATTGTCAAGTTGTCATTTACAAATTGTCACCTGTCAATGTTTCTGAAATAGGGCTCAGGTATTTCGGCAATTTGTCCCGCTTCTCTTTTTCTTCGGATCCTTCTTTTCCGAAGTCTTAATCGACCGTTTTTTCTTCTAACTTCTGTGAAGGGTGTCGATTTGTCATCTTCCATTTCTTCCCCGATCAATGGACCAACATCATCAGGTTCTTCAGAAACAGTTTCAGTGGCTGTTTCGGAGTTGATTTCCTCTGCTGGTTGCTGGTCCATTGGTGCTGGTGACGTTTAGTCCTCTGTTGGCTGCGATTGGTTGACAGGTTGAGCCACATGTAAAATCTTGACATGAATCTGCTTGACTATGTTGTTAATCTGTTTCCCGTAATCAGGTCCCAGATCAGCAAGCATCCGTTTTAGGAGAACTTCTAGTTGGGCGTAAGCTGATTCCGTCGTTAATTTCTCCATATCAGAAGTTTGGTGTGAGAGGTAGGTACGTCGACTCCGCTTAACTGGAACACCATAATTGCAGAACATTTGTTTCATTTAAGCGGAGTTCTCAGTTATCCGAACTTTGGATAACTGAAACTTGTTTCAAATAAGCGGAGTTTTGCCAAAACAAATTAAATTTCATTTAGCCTGAAAATTAAAAAAAAAATGTAGGTATGATTTTTTGTATTGTATCAAAATAGTTATATTTCCATATGAAACAATTCAGACAACAAAGGCATTTATATTTTAAGTCACAAATATTGCGTCAGCCATAAGTTTTCCGTCAAACATTTTTGAAGATAAGGCATAAAATAAAAAAAATTAAGAGAAACGACTAACACCAGGAGGGAATGACAAGAAATGAGATGAGTTCGATGAGCGTGAGTTCGATTTAAAATTTTATGGCAGCGTTCAATGGTCATTTCACTTACGCGGAGGTAAAAACGTGAAAAATCTTCATTTGAGGCAAATAATTTTATTTCAATTATCCGCAGTTTGCAATTAAGCGAAGTTCAGTTATGCGAAGCACTTTGTGTGAAAAATTCTCAAAAACGCTCCGGAATAATTTTCTTGTTTCAGATAACCGATGTTTTCAGTTAGGCGGAGTGCAGTTAAGCGGAGTTGACTGTACACGTTATTTTTGAAAAAACTTTCGGGTATTTTATCCTCTGTGGTGGTGGGTTTAGGGTGATTTAGCCGTTTGGGAAAATCCTCTTTTAACAGGGTAATAAAAATTGTTCGTTCCTTCACTAGTATAATCTTCTGTTTTCCTGGAATTCAGGTTTTTTTCTCTTCAATTATTTTTCTTGTACGCCCGTGAACGTCTGATGACTGAATGTCATATAACCCAAGTTATAAGCTTTTTAAGCGAACCTTAATCGATTATTATAATATTTGGTTGATTTTTGTGTTTTATAAATCTCCAAGAAAAAGCTTATAGGCATTCCCAAACCAATGCGAAACATTCGTTGCGGCGAAGAAACATTCGTCAGTCAAATATATATAAATATATATATATTATATGTTTCTCCGCCGCGTTGGTGTGGGCACTCTCATATATCACCATGTAAATAAATTTTGACATGCGAATGATTCCTCGCCGCAACAAATGTTTCGCATTGGTTTGGGAGAGCCTTATATCTTGAGTTCTATTGGTCGGATTGCCGAGATTAAAATATTTGGACTTAAGAAAAACGACAGAGTATCATTCCATATATTTTTTAAATTTATATAAGCGGTAGTACCCCTGAAAAAAAAAATTTTAAAATCGCTATTTTCAAAACCCCACCCAAGCAAAAGGCTGAACAAATTATGTGCCAGACCTTTGTATATAAAAACTATAGTACTATCATGAAGAAGATCGATAGAGAGATTCGAGGTGAGCACTACCAGTACTACGAAATTGTAGAGTACAGGACAGGAAGAAACTGAGGGAATTGACGATTAGAATGACGTTCAAGGCAACAATAAATGAACAAGAACAACGCATACAAAATTAAAGCTAGTGCAAGGGAGTAAACACTAAACTCTTTTTTGTTATTTTCTTTCACCAATTTTGTTTACGTAGGGGAAGACTGAAGCTTTCTTTTTGCTAAATTTAAGGAGGAAGTAAGATAATAAATATAATTTTAAGAGGAAATAATGTTTATATTTTTTCTTTCGTTGTGTGTGAGATATGCTATAGCAAGTTGAGTAATGTTGCCACTTTAAGTTGTACAAGAATTTCTTATATCAAGTAGGGATAGGAAGAAATTGTTTTAATTTTGTAGGTTGATATTTGCGTTCATATTTAAGGAGATATGACAAATATATGATATTAGATGGTGAACGCCATTTAGTAGGTAGGTACTTATTATTTTATATTATCTATTATAAATTTATACTAAATATATAAAAGAAAGAATTTTAATCGTATTAAATATGACCATTTTTACAAATCACGCTACAGCCTAAACTATAAGTCATAAAAATTCAAACTAAAATTTATACGATTGCAAATTTTATGTAGGTGAGCGATAAGATCGGATTTTTTGAAATTCGCGTATTTAATAGGGTAAACGAGGGTAAATGTAGGGCAAAGTCGGATTTCTAACTTCTAAACGCGACGTCGTAGGAACTTAATTTTTTATTTATTTTAAAGATCTTTAAGAATTAGAAAAAAACATGTACATTTTTTTTTTTTTTGCAAAAATCCAAATCACCCAGATATACCCGTTTTAAGACTGAAATAGGCACAAATAGTCGTTAGGAAAAGTGCTTAAAAGTTGTCTAAGGATACATTTTTTTAAAAATATTTTTACATACTTTTAAAGATAATACAAAAATGAATTACCCATGTTTAAGGAATTTTTGATAGGATTATTTTTTCATACCCAAAATAATTTTTGAAAAAAGGTAAATTTTTTTGAACAATTTTTGAAAGTATTTGATTTTTATCTTTTTAATGGGTTGTTGGAAAAATCTCATATTTTACCATGTTATAGAATAATTTGATAGTAATTAAATGGTAAACATTTTATCTTTCTTACTTATCATTTGACAGATTTATTTAAGAAGGAGTAAACATTTTGAAATTTGATTTTTTGGGGTTTTTATTAATATCTTTTTAATTAACTGTCGTAGAGGTTTGCAATGTACTAATGAAATATAGCTATATGTTCTAGAAATTTGTATAAGTAAAAATTATATTCCTATTGTACCGTTGAGCTGAGAAATTAACAATATAATATTGTTTATACATATAACTTATTAACATGTGAGTTGGTGCATGGATTGATTTAGTTTTTTCTTATATTTAATCTCAATGGAATACCCATTAATTTGGTACCTCATTTTTTAATCTACCTCCTATATTAGCGCCACAATTGATTTTTTAAAATTCATAAAAAATCGAATAAAATCCATAGAAATGCTCCGCTTTGTTCATTCTAGAAATTCGTCAACCACTACAAAGACCCGTTATCTCAAATTATTTTTTATTCGATTATTTTTAATATGAAAAATCATAACTTCATTTCTAATTGGCCGATATTTAAAGTTAATATCTCAAAATTCAGCTATGCGATGTGGCTAAATTTGTGTATAAAAATTATTGAGGGGAGGTGAAAAATTTCATAATAAAAGGGTGTGTAAGTGACCCGTCAAATTTATATTACATATATTAAATTCAAAACTTGATGAAACTTTTTCGAAATTCAAAAAACTAATGATGCAGAATTATAGCTGTAACATTCTTCTACAAATATGTAGATAAATTTATATTTGTTAATTTAACGGAAAAAAATAGGGGCAATTTAATAAATAAATCACAAAAAAACCTACATTTAGGCAACATTAGAGGTTTCAAAATTGAGTAATACTTAATAATTCATAATAACTGATACATGAAATTTAGGAAGAATTTCATAACTTAAATTCGTGTGTAAAAATTATTGCAAAATATTAAAAACCTTTGTACTAAAAATGTGTTTTATTGAAAAATCAACTTAATTTTTCGTAATTGAACTTTAAAAAGTTAGTGAAAAATTTTAAAATTTTAAAAAACTAATGATACATATTTATAGGTGTAACCTTCTTCTACAAATATGTGAGTAATTTTGTATTTGTAAATCTAACGGGAAAAAAGTAGGGGCAATTTAATAAAATAAATCACAAAAAAGCTCCATTTAGCCAAATTTAGAGGCGTCAAACTTGAGTAATACTTAAAAGTTAATAACAAATGATACATGAATTTGAGGTAAAAATTTATAATATAAATTCCAGTGTTAAAATTTTTGCCAAATTTTAAAAAAATTCATACTAAAAAAGTGATTTAGTCAAAAATCAATTCGATTTTTGGTGCTTTAAATGCAAAAGTTAATACAAAATTGATAAATTTTGAAAAAAAAACCAACTCTCTAATTGCCCTAGCTATTATCTTAAAAATTTCTGATAAATGTTAAGTAATTATTTGAACAAAAGTCACTCTAAAATTAGTTTGATTGATTTATTTACCAACAAAATGCAAAATGTACAATGCTTTTTCAACGAATTTTATTTTTATGTTTTCACCACGCACATAAAATATTTTGAAATTTAAAAATAATAAATCTTGAAAATCTAATACAAATTCTGATATATAAAACATAACTATGCTTTGCTCACAAGCTTCACAAAATAATTTCAAATATTAAAATTTTACATTAGAAATATTTTTACAGAGAAATCCAGAAAAAAATTTAAAATTGTCAATTTGTCTGCATAAAATTGGCTATAAATCGGAAAGTACTTATCCGAATTTCGAAATTTAGATGTCGATGGAAAGGTCATTGTCTCACTATTTAAATACATACAAGGCATTAATAGACGTCCATACAATTTTAAAGACAAATACGCTTAAACAGATAAAATAGCAATATTTTGGCTAAATAGTCAATATTATAACTTTTTATGCAACCGATTATCAAAAATTAAATTTTGTAATAATCTGTACCAATTAATAATTATTTTGGTATATAAAACATATTTCTATGATAACCACAAGGTTTAATATGGATTTTTAAACATAATTGAAAGAAAATTTTTGCAAAAATCCAGTCCAATCCAGGTCGATAAAATTCTTTCTCTTTCGAAAAATATACGTAAGATACCTGTAAATAGCCATAACTTGGGCAATACTTTTTGGTTATTTATAAATGAGATATCAAATGAAAGGTTATAAGACAGGAAATTATAAAAATAAAAAATTATTTAATTTGCATGACAAAATAAATTGTTAAAATAGAAAGAATTTTCTATAAAGCGAAAAATTCATACCTTTTGAGTGTATTTACTTAAAAAATTGCTTAAAGTTAATGAAAAATTTATAAATTTTGAAAAACTAATGATGCATATTTATAGGTGTCACCTTCTTCTTCAATTATGTGAGTAATAATAATTGACAGGAAAATTAATCAAAAAATCCAGTCTACAGGTCGATCAAATTGTTTCTTTTTGGAAAAATATACATTAAATACACGTAAATGGCCATAGCTTGGGCAATTATTTTTTGATATTTATAAATGAGGTATCAGAGGGAAGGCCTTACAATATAGACAATTATTTTATTAAATACAAAAATAACCTGTGGCTGGTCGCTAGGACTATTAGTTTAGAAGCAAATACCATTTAAGTAGAAAAATGTGTCGATTTTGAGAAATAGTTTTTTTCGTGTCGTGGTACTCCCTAGATCACAAATATTCCACTTTTAAATCAGTAGGACAAGTAATTTTGCCGCAAATCGAGTTTGAAGTTAAAAAAAGTGTCAACTTTGAAGCCTGTAGGACGTTTAGTTTAGCCGCAAATCGCGTTTCAAGATAACAGATAATAGCATGCGATACATTGATGGAAAGGCGGCACTCACAAATATGCCATTTTAAATTCGCTAGGACGCTTAGTTAAGCCCCAAAATTGTAAATTTCAAGTCAACTAAGATAACTTCCTACCCTCAAAATCTTGCAAACAAATTTAATGTTTACATAAAAACATACATACATACATAGGTACAGTTCACATTAAAAGTTAAACAAAGATCACACTAAGCTGAACTTTTACGTGCAAAACCTACAAACAATTAAGAACGCACTCGACAGAAAGGCTATACTATACTATACAGAGGGAGTGTGTATGTCTGCGAAGCAACTGTTAACCCGTGGGGGCTATTTACACTATTTGTACTATTAGGATACTGTTTGTAAGTCTTCGAAGCGACATTTTCTGCGGGTGGCTAGTATACATATATATAAATGGTAAACAAAATAAAATTTAATAATTTATACAATTTCGGTACGAAACCTTTTTAACTAAGGTTTTTCATATACATCCAAGTGAAGTGAACTTTTCGTAGACAAAAATGAAAATTATTAGGCGTGAAAAATATGAGAAAATTATATGCATTTATTTGGGTGACGAGGAAAAAGCAAATTTCTTTCGAAAGAAACCCGAATTTAAAAATGATTTAAATATTTTCTCAAGCGAAATTTTAAATTTTTGGTGTAATTTCTTAAAAAAATTAACGATTTCTCACAATCATTTTAAAATGTCCAAGAATGAATTTTTAAAGTATTATAAATAATTTCTATAAAGTTTTCAAAAACGAAACAAGCTATGTTTAAAAATTCACGGGGAATTTTCACGTGGAAATTATAACATTTCCAGAAGTGAAATTCTAACTTTATGAGATTATTTTTTAAAATATCCTAGATTATAACATTTTTAAAAATTTTATAGTTCACCATGTGAAAATTCGTGCTAAAAAAGTTTCAAAAATGAAATTTGAATTTAATAAGTAATTTTTAAAAATTCTCTAAATAACAATTTACAAACAAAATTTGATTTAAATTAAATTTAATCTGCATATTTTCCAACTACCTACTAAAAATTCCACACACTTCTTTTCTCGTGAATAAAAAAAACAAGATTTGGAAATTTTTTTGTTGAGTAAGTAGTGTCTAAATTTTCACGGGAATTTTGAAAAAAGAATACTTAATTTGATTTTCTCACGTGATTTTTTTAAAAATTACTTAATAAAGTTCAAATTTCATTTCAAACACCTTACAAAATGCGAATTTATTGAAATTACTTCATACAATTTTCATAACCGAAATTTGAACATTGCCTAATAGTTATTGTTAAAATATTCACAATTGAATTTTTCACGTGAATTTTTCAATATTATTTCATAAAGTTGAGATTTGGTTTTTGAAAATTTGAATAATCATTTTTAAACTAGGTGAGCTAAACTGAATTTTTTTACGTGAATTTAAAAAAATACTTCGTAAAGTAAAATTTCTTTAGTTTGAATGCGAATTTATTAAAATTACTTAATGCAATTTTCATAAACGAAATTTGAATTTTGTTAAGTAAAAATTTAACAAAGTTAAAAAATTAACAACGTTAAGTAAAATTAAGATTTACTAAGAAATTAACAAAGTGCTTATCTTAAATAGACAAAAGATATTTATTTTTTAAAATTTACTAAAATTTCTCTTTTAAAAACATATCGATCAAATATTTTTTTTTAAATTTTTTCAATTGGTTTTATCTTATTTTCTTTTAAAGATAAAAAGATATTTATTTTTTAAATTTCGCCAAAATGTCTCTACCCTTAAAAATACTTTTTTTTTAAAGGTTAAATAGATTTTTTTAATTTGTTTTCAATTTGTTTCATCTTAAGTATTTTTTAAAAGAAAAAAGATTTAATTTTTTACAATTAAATACTTTTTTTAATATTTTCTATTTTTATTTATTAATTTATTTTTTAAATGTCTCTACTCTTAAAAAATATTTTTTTTAGGTAAAATAGTTTTTTTTTAACTTTTATTTTAAGTAGGTATTTTTTAAAGGTAAAACAATATTTATTTTTAAATTTTCCCAACATTTTTTTTTAAATTGTTTTTGTTTTTAATATTTTCGAGTTTTGTTTACTTTAAAAAATTTTTTTTTAAGGTAAAAAGTTATTCTTTTTTAAATTTTATCAAAATTTCTTTACATTTAAAGTAAGCAAACTTTTGATAAATTTACCTTAACAAAAATTACTTTTAAAGTGTTTTTTTTTTTCCAAAAAAATAAACCTCAAAAAATGTTTCTTGATTTTTTTTTTCGAAAAAAATGTTTGTTGTTGAAAGCCTCATAAAGAAATAAAGCATCGTTGTAAGACTATGTTTGCCTAGGAATTGTGAAAATTAGCAACGGTGTAGTCTTGATAATATGATTTTCAGCTGAAATTGAAAATTTTCAACAAATTCGAAGCAAATCAAATCATAATTAACCTATCTATAGACATATGTATGTATATTGTGTACTATCATAGAATTTGATAGAAAACAACAAAAAAATCTGTTTGCAAATTCAAATTCAAACAAAAAACGATACTGTTGTACAATGCACCATGACAACGAGAACATTTTTTTCATTTTGTGCGAATAATCCCCTTCGGTGACATGACGAAAAACTATCTCACTCACACCAGGTAATTGTTGTCAGCAACTGTCAGAATCAACAAAATATACTCCTCTCCTTCTGACTACCAGCTTTTGTTCCTCTGCCTATCCTCATTCACATCTCTCCAAACCAACGTGGCACGATGTTTGCGCCCTCACGAGAACACTCCCAGTAACAGAAAAATCGATTCCATAATAGTACTATAGTTTTTATATACAAAGGCCAGACTTTGGTTTTCGATACCACGAGGTATGAACCTACAAACCCTCATACTCATATCTTGGTTATCAATCCAATTATCCAATGCCAAAATGTGCTGTCGGCTCTTACCCTGAGGCTACACGGGCAAGTACTGGCAAAGCAAGTTGCTATACACAAACATTTTTGTTACTAATACCTACAAACCTAAGCAACTTGCTCCTCAACTGGCATGGAATTTCTGAAGCCAGTAGAGAAGCAAATGTACTCGTTCAGACTTGTATATAAAGCGATATCTGGATAGCTTTTCGTGAAATATTTGGAATTGAATATTCTTTGTGCCACAACTTTTGAGGAGAGGGACCAAGAAATTTAAACATTTCAAAAATAGGCAACAACTGTCAAATATGATTGAAGATTATGATGAATTATACAAAATATCTTTAAAATCCTTATTTTGTGAGTGTATATTTTGGAAAAAATGAGAGTTTTGGGGATTTCGGGTGACATTTGGAACATTCTGTTACCGATTTGTCAAGCCATAGGCTGTCAAATTAAGCTGAAAGATTGCTAAAAAGATGATGCATTGAAAAAACTTAAAGAAATCTGAATTTTTTGAGACTAAATTTTTTGCGCGGGAGAAGGCGATTTTAGCAATTTTGGTTGACATTTGGAACGAAACATTCCTCATACGACATAATTTAGTTTCTTAGCTATCAGTCAAGGTATGAATGTTCAAATTAAACAAACAACTTTAGACAAATAATTTTAATTTAACTAGGTGCGTGTCGTGAATATAGATTATGATTGTTTTTTGTTCAAATGTTTAAAAGAAGTCTACTCGTACTATCCCTTATTCTGAATAAAAAAAAACTCAAGCGCATCGACAATATTGAAACATCTATGTAAATATGTAGGTATCTACGTGTATGATGTGTATTGTGCGGATGATGTTTGTGCCCATGTTTCGCAGAAAAAGTGAAAAATTCAATGCCGCCGAGCTCTTTCAATACATTAATAAATACTTTTCATTTTGAACAAAGCTGTAAATATCCAGAAAATTAAACAAAATAAAATTCCGAAATCATTTTACCAACCTAAGCCTTTTTGTTGTTACAAACTGATTTTCAAGTGGTAAAAGTGTATTTTAAGAAGTTAAACAAGCGATTTGCTGCTTTAAAAGTTAGAAGAGTGGTTTAACGTTAAACTATACTTTATGTCGTTTAAAATTACCAAAGAATTGACTCTCGCTTTAAAAAGAGTTTTTAGAGTAGACAATTTCACACAATTCAACATCATTCAAATATAAAAAAAAAACTTTATTTTTTCAATTTTCCCAACTTTGGCGTGACGTGACAACGAGAAACGTTTCATTGTGCATACCCTGGCGTTTCCTCGTATACTTACATGGTTTAAAATCGGTTTGCGAACTAAGACGAGCTCTCGTTACGCTCACGTTGCGTTTTCTCATCGCATTGTGAATCGATCTTAAGATAGTTTCGTATCCATAGGTTTTCGAACGGATTGGTTATTTTTGACATTTCGCTTGGGATACAAACGTATATCTACCAACATTTTTCAGTTAGCATGGTAACTATCCAACAGCAAAAGTTGTTTTGTCATCAGCTGTTTTTACACGGGATTCCAACAACACGAACCTATCTGGAAAGCTCTACATAGGTTTTCGATCGCGGCCATTACTGTACGAAATAACACAGGTATGGCAAAAGATACGAAATGAATAATTTTAAACAGAGATGTAATCAAAACGAAATGTTTGATCAGAAAAAAGTTTCTAGTGAGAGATGAGAGAAAGTGAAAAAGGAGTTCAGTGATTTTTTTAAAAATTAATATAGAAAGAATTCCCTGACCGCTTCCCGAATTCCCTTACTTTCCCTGACAAAATTTTGTTCCCTGACTTTCCAGTTTAGCGGACACCATGCATTGTCATGACAATTTTCTTATGATCCGAAATCTTGACAGTTGTCGCAAATTCCCTGACAATTCTACAAAATTGTCAATTATGTTATGGGACAGAATTTAGACAATTGTCAAGTTGTCATTTACAAATTGTCACCTGTCAATGTTTCTGAAATAGGGCTCAGGTATTTCGGCAATTTGTCCCGCTTCTCTTTTTCTTCGGATCCTTCTTTTCCGAAGTCTTAATCGACCGTTTTTTCTTCTAACTTCTGTGAAGGGTGTCGATTTGTCATCTTCCATTTCTTCCCCGATCAATGGACCAACATCATCAGGTTCTTCAGAAACAGTTTCAGTGGCTGTTTCGGAGTTGATTTCCTCTGCTGGTTGCTGGTCCATTGGTGCTGGTGACGTTTAGTCCTCTGTTGGCTGCGATTGGTTGACAGGTTGAGCCACATGTAAAATCTTGACATGAATCTGCTTGACTATGTTGTTAATCTGTTTCCCGTAATCAGGTCCCAGATCAGCAAGCATCCGTTTTAGGAGAACTTCTAGTTGGGCGTAAGCTGATTCCGTCGTTAATTTCTCCATATCAGAAGTTTGGTGTGAGAGGTAGGTACGTCGACTCCGCTTAACTGGAACACCATAATTGCAGAACATTTGTTTCATTTAAGCGGAATTCTCAGTTATCCGAACTTTGGATAACTGAAACTTGTTTCCAATAAGCGGAGTTTTGCCAAAACAAATTAAATTTCATTTAGCCTGAAAATTAAAAAAAAAAATGTAGGTATGATTTTTTGTATTGTATCAAAATAGTTATATTTCCATATGAAACAATTCAGACAACAAAGGCATTTATATTTTAAGTCACAAATATTGCGTCAGCCATAAGTTTTCCGTCAAACATTTTTGAAGATAAGGCATAAAATAAAAAAAATTAAGAGAAACGACTAACACCAGGAGGGAATGACAAGAAATGAGATGAGTTCGATGAGCGTGAGTTCGATTTAAAATTTTATGGCAGCGTTCAATGGTCATTTCACTTACGCGGAGGTAAAAACGTGAAAAATCTTCATTTGAGGCAAATAATTTTATTTCAATTATCCGCAGTTTGCAATTAAGCGAAGTTCAGTTATGCGAAGCAGTTTGTGTGAAAAATTCTCAAAAACGCTCCGGAATAATTTTCTTGTTTCAGATAACCGATGTTTTCAGTTAAGCGGAGTTGACTGTACACGTTATTTTTGAAAAAACTTTCGGGTATTTTATCCTCTGTGGTGGTGGGTTTAGGGTGATTTAGCCGTTTGGGAAAATCCTCTTTTAACAGGGTAATAAAAATTGTTCGTTCCTTCACTAGTATAATCTTCTGTTTTCCTGGAATTCAGGTTTTTTTCTCTTCAATTATTTTTCTTGTACGTCCGTGAACGTCTGATGACTGAATGTCATATAACCCAAGTTATAAGCTTTTTAATCGAACCTTAATCGATTTTTATAATATTTGGTTGATTTTTGTGTTTTATAAATCTCCAAGAAAAAGCTTATAGGCATTCCCAAACCAATGCGAAACATTCGTTGCGGCGAAGAAACATTCGTCAGTCAAATTTAATTTATATGTTTCTCCGCCGCGTTGGTGTGGGCACTCTCATATATCACCATGTAAATAAATTTTGACATGCGAATGATTCCTCGCCGCAACGAATGTTTCGCATTGGTTTGGGAGAGCCTTATATCTTGAGTTCTATTGGTCGGATTGCCGAGATTAAAATATTTGGACTTAAGCGGTAGTACCCCTGAAAAAAAAAATTTGAAAATCGCTATTTTCAAAACCCCACCCAAGCAAAAGGCTGAACAAATTATGTGCCAGACTTTGGTTTTCGATACCACGAGGTATGAGCCTACAAACCCTCATACTCATATCTTGGTTATCAATCCAATTATCCAATGCCAAAATGTGCTGTCGGCTCTTACCCTGAGGCTACACGGGCAAGTACTGGCAAAGCAAGTTGCTATACACAAACATTTTTGTTACTAATACCTACAAACCTAAGCAACTTGCTCCTCAACTGGCATGGAATTTCTGAAGCCAGTAGAGAAGCAAATGTACTCGTTCAGACTTGTATATAAAGCGATATCTGGATAGCTTTTCGTGAAATATTTGGAATTGAATATTCTTTGTGCCACAACTTTTGAGGAGAGGGACCAAGAAATTTAAACATTTCAAAAATAGGCAACAACTGTCAAATATGATTGAAGATTATGATGAATTATACAAAATATCTTTAAAATCCTTATTTTGTGAGTGTATATTTTGGAAAAAATGAGAGTTTTGGGGATTTCGGGTGACATTTGGAACATTCTGTTACCGATTTGTCAAGCCATAGGCTGTCAAATTAAACTGAAAGATTGCTAAAAAGATGATGCATTGAAAAAACTTAAAGAAATCTGAATTTTTTGAGACTAAATTTTTTGCGCGGGAGAAGGCGATTTTAGCAATTTTGGTTGACATTTGGAACGAAACATTCCTCATACGACATAATTTAGTTTCTTAGCTATCAGTCAAGGTATGAATGTTCAAATTAAACAAACAACTTTAGACAAATAATTTTAATTTAACTAGGTGCGTGTCGTGAATATAGATTATGATTGTTTTTTGTTCAAATGTTTAAAAGAAGTCTACTCGTACTATCCCTTATTCTGAATAAAAAAAAACTCAAGCGCATCGACAATATTGAAACATCTATGTAAATATGTAGGTATCTACGTGTATGATGTGTATTGTGCGGTTGATGTTTGTGCCCATGTTTCGCAGAAAAAGTGAAAAATTCAATGCCGCCGAGCTCTTTCAATACATTAATAAATACTTTTCATTTTGAACAAAGCTGTAAATATCCAGAAAATTAAACAAAATAAAATTCCGAAATCATTTTACCAACCTAAGCCTTTTTGTTGTTACAAACTGATTTTCAAGTGGTAAAAGTGTATTTTAAGAAGTTAAACAAGCGATTTGCTGCTTTAAAAGTTAGAAGAGTGGTTTAACGTTAAAATATACTTTATGTCGTTTAAAATTACCAAAGAATTGACTCTCGCTTTAAAAAGAGTTTTTAGAGTAGACTCCCATTTTAAAAGTGATTTAGAGCCGGTTTTAATTCTTTAAAATTTTTCGCCAAGTTATTTAAATACAAATTAATAATTATTGTAGCAGATTTTAAATAAAAATTTTCTAACATGACTTAACTTCAACCAAAACTTCAATCGCGGCAGTATTTCGCCAATTAATTTTCTTACTTATCTGCAAGTGTAAAGGACAATTATATACCATTATGATACTTATGTATGTATACTGAACTTTATCTTATCGGTGTATAATTCATGTTTTTCTACAAGAACATACTTTTGTTAGAGATATTTTAGATTTTGTACCATGATAGCCATAAATCTTTTTATTTTTTTAGCTTCATATCTAACGCCATGTCAAATTTACAAGCCAGAATTTACAAAGTGCTCTACAAACTCAATACAGAAACTTTTTAATCAACTTGCAATTGGTAAGCTAAAAATAATTAATAATTTAAATTTATGTAAGTTAAATAGATTGTATTTTAAAGGCATTTCTGGTCTAAAAATTGGCAAACCCATCGAACCTTTTGTTATAAAGAAACTTGTTTACAAACAAGATAGTAATCAAGTAGCAACAATTACGGCAAATTTAACAAATCTTGTAATTAAAGGTTTTGCTAAAACTATTGTCAAAGAAAGCAAGTAAGTAACGATGTGCATGTTCAGGAAAATAAGATTTCGGAGACCTCATAAATCTCAGTAACCTGAAACACTATTCCTCGCAAATTGTTAAATTGTCAAAATAATGAGGAAAACAAGTTATGAATTTAATAATTGATCGGAGCAAAATCTCTGAGATCACATTTTTCTGAACATGAATTGAGGTGCCTACCGAGGACTCAAAATATAAACATTTTATACATTATTTCTTTTTTTTTAAAGGGTTAGCAAAAAAGATTTCAGTTGGGAAACAACATTATTAGTTCCAAAGTTAAGAGTTGACGGTCATTATCAAATAGAGGGAAAGATTTTAGTTGTTCCCCTACGAGGAAATGGAAAAATGTTTGTTGAATGTGGTGAGTTATTTATTCAGTGAGATTAAGTTAATACTCGTAAGTTCGTGTATTATGCGATAAAGTCCAAAAACTTAAGAACTTACCATTAATTGAGCTAAAATTAACACACATATTTGTTGTTTAGTCAGGGGTGCTACTAAATAAACAAATGTTTTCAAGTTTTTCAGTAAATGGTGCCTACACAGAGAACTAAAATTTTGAAATCCGATTTATCTGAAAATGACACAATTTATTTGTCATATCTGCGAATTTCTCGTGCCACCACAACACAGTTAAAGAAAAAACTCATGAGAGAACCGTTTGGCAGTACGAGAAAGCCAACTGGGACGGTCTCAATAATTACTTCAGGAACCTGTAACTGGTCACTATGTTTCCTCGATAGTGACTTAGACTTCAGCGCAAATATGATCACAAAATTAACTTTGTGTGGAATGAGAAATTTTATCACGAATAGGGTGAAATCTATCAAAACCAAGGACAACTCATGGTTTGATTCGAGCTGTAAAGAGGTTATTAGGGTCAGAGAAGTAAGCTTTCGTTGTTAATTCCTTAATTCTTGTTAAGTTATTTGAGCTGAAATTGTGATTAACGCAGGTTTTGCAATTACCCAAATGCACCTAACTTTTGTGCGTATTTAAAAGATACATAGTGTTCTTATGGAATTATGAAAATATTGATTGCCAAATATAATCTTTAAATTGGCATTGAACTTACCGAAGAATAATGGAGGAAGTGGCTTAACAATTCCCAGACTGATGTAAAAAAGAAGACGGGCCTTTAAAAACTGGTGAAATATCAATTAATCTTAAATGAAGGTTATTTTTAAGGAAATTTTAGTGCTAATGGTGTGTTGACAATCATTATATATATTAGAAATTTTATATAAAGCACCAAAAGGGTTCCTAGGCAATAACTGTACCTTTCAGGTTTTGAACCTGTAATAATAGTTTTTGTTTATTTTTTCAACGGTCAAATTATGATCGCTTACCAATGAAACTTAACCAATCTACGTTTTCCTTTTAAAACTTATGTAGGTAATTGTTTAAAATTAGATCCAGAATCCGATCTTCAATCTTTAAATTAACACCTTAAAAATCCGCCATATCGGTAAATATTAACTGCAAGACAATTTCAAAGTGTGTTGCAACCTGATTACTTCGAAATATGACTCAAAACTGATATTTTTTGGCTTCATGCCTTATCAATTTCTGGTTTAAAGCTAAAAAGTATGTTCTATGAAATTTTCAATTTGCTATTTTGTAACTTGGAAAAAACTAAGGTTTTCCTTCAGGAAAATAGTACTTAGTAGTTTTTATGCATACGGAATGAAGTATTTACTAAAAAGTTCATCCGAAAAAGGTAAAATTTAGGGTGAAAGTAAATACTTAATTTTCAGCATATACTGAATTTTTATGCATTCCAAAAATAGTTTATACTTAGAACTTCTGCAGTAAAAGCATTAACTTTGTTTTATACATACCACCCAATATCCCAAAGGTAGTACAAATGTTTGGTCATTTGTAAAAATACACACGAAATACCACATCGTCCTCAGTTCCAACGCCGGTCTTCAATGATACATCAAAACAAACGTTAGTCAGTTTGCAGTGAAAAACTCTACATCATGGGTGGTGTGGAAAAGAGTTAAGCCTTTCCAGTAGGTAATGTCTGAAATTTGTATGATGAGGTATAAACAAAAACACATAAAATCAACCGATTTAAAAATCCCGATAGGGAAAAATCAAATTACCAAAATAAATTTACATAAATTATGTCTTTTTCATTTAAAATCTAAAACTACGCAATTAATTTGATACAATTGCAAAATACTTAAATAACCCTTAAAAAAAAAAACAAAATATGCAGCCTCTTCATCACTGAAAAGATCTGTGCAAACTTAGATACTCACTCCTAGGTCGTGTACTGCTTACACTTCGAAAATCAAAGGCCAAACTCGTATCTGTAATATTCGGTGAAAATGATGCTGCACGGTTTTCTCGAACTTGTATGCACTGTAGAGCGAGAACCGTAATTCGTAATTAGAAACTATATTAGCAACAAATATAGATAATTAAAAGCTCTATAATTTTTGCTCGAGTTTTTTTTTCGATTTTAGTGACAAACAAAAAACAATATGACGAATACAAAAAATAAACCCCTAATTTTTTCACAAAATGCACTCTTACTTTTAAACAATATGATTTTTCGAAAAAAGTTTCAAAATATTTTTGATAGGAAATTTGATTTGCTACAAGTTTGTCATAGTTTGCATACAAGAGTTATGCAGAAAACAAAAATTAACGTTAAAAACAAAATGTGAAAAATGTGGTTTCGGCTCGTGTACTGATGCTCTTTCGCATGGCAAAGTCAAACTTCACCTCGGAATTATTTCCCAGAGCACCATATAATGAAATCTTAATTGGGCTGCTACTCCAATAACCCACATAAGTATATTGGATAAAACACAAAAGGGAGCTCTAAAAATGATAATTGAAAGGAATATAAAGGAAACATTTACATTTCTTGAGCACCATCGCAATGTTTCATGTCTTTCGTTATTTTACCGATATTTTTACAAACAGTGTTACCAGTCCATGTTTTAGTTTTTTTGAAAGATGACACTGACAAACAATATATGTATACCTAAAGGAGTAGTTAAAAAATCAATAAAAAACTTCTGGTTTACTTAAGGCGCCAGTTACAGATTTTATTGAAAACCATCATTGAAAATTTTGTCTTGAAAATTCAATTCAATTCAATTTGTCAAAAAAATTCAATTTCGTCTACCTCTCAATTATGAAAATCGCTTTCGATGAAAAGCTGACATTTTGTTCCTGTTAGCGTCTGTCCGTATATTTACCTGCAATATAGTTAGGTTACTAGGGCAAGTTTTATATACATATGTAGGTCCATATGTAGATATGTAATTTAATGTAATAAAAAATTAATTTGTTAGAATAGAAAGCAGCTCTAAAGCTGGCCAAACACGACCGAGCCGAACAACACGGAGCCATTTGGCTCAGGTCCATTTGGCCACGGTTGGTCCGAACCAATTTTGGCAGTTTGGTTCTTGTCCAAACAAAAAACGTAAGCGGTCTGTTCAATGCAGAAAGCCCAAGTCGACTGAACTGAACTTCTTATGACAGTTGCCCAATCAGAAACCAAGAAAATTCTAAAAATCTGAATTTTGTGTTTCGTATTGAACATGACAAAACTTGACAAAAAAGAGAATGAAACAGTTGGATGTTTTTGGTGAAAATTGTAATCTACAATTTTATGAGATAGAGTGAGAAAGTAGAATTTTATTATTTTGTGACGTTGGATTGGAAAGTTGGAAGCAAAGTCCCGGTCTACATTGAACGATTTTTCCAGTACCTACCGACAAAAAATTGTTGTTGTAATCGTGTACGATTGAGAGGTACAGCCGACAAGTTCCTTCCAGTTTCGGCCGATTTTCCATTCCAAAATCATTCAATGTAGACCAGGACAAACGGAACTGCTTTGGTTTGCTGATTCCCCACACACCATAGAGCCGAAAATTGGTTCGGAGGTTCGTGTTCGTGGATTTTAGACTAGCTGAAAATCCAAATTGTACGGCCAAGCCAAACGAGGCCATCTGAATATTCCCACTCACGGGCAATTTTTGTTCGGCTCGTTGTTCGTTATTTTTGACGTTAATTTACACCATCAATAAAATTTTCTCCACAAAAATCATTCACATCTCAAAAAACTATACCCTCTCTTCAAAAAAATGTTAGATTCCTTGACAAAAAGAACGCTTTGTGACACTTTTATACTAGGATATCTCGAAAACCTGAGCCAATCCAGCAATTCTGAGTTCAGATTCAGAACACAAAAAGCCTTCTGGAAAGTATAAATTGGTTAATGCGCAAGATATGTGTCCTTTTGTGTTAACTAAACGGTTTTCCATTAAGTGCGGGTCGATTTTAAAATTAAATAAAACAAGTTGTATATGAGATATCAATAAGATTTTATCTTTACTTGAGAGCCCTATCAATGAAATTATGTATGAAATATAACATCGTTCAAATGGCCGCCACGGCTTCACATGGTGGCGCGGATTCGAAAGGTCCAGTTTTCGATGACTTGGTCGCATAAATCAGGCTGAATTTGACCGATGGCATCGATTATGTTGTCTTTGAGGGCCGCGTTTGTTTGCGGCTTATTCGCATAGACCTGCGACTTAATAAAGCCCGAAAAAAAAGTCCAAATGGGTAAAATCACACGATCTCGGTGGCCAATTCACGTCGCCTCGGCGCGGCGCGAGACAACCATGCCATGAAACCGCTCGTGCAGAATATCGATTGTGTCTTGAGCGCACGTAGCGCCATCCTGTTGAAACCATATGTCTTTGGTGTCCATATCATCCAATACAGGCCACAAAAAGTTGTTGATCATCCACCTATAGCGATCGCCGTTGACGGTGATGGCCTGGCTAGCATCATTTTCGAACTTTATAACTTTATTATTAACTTTATTAACTTAACTTTATTTGGATGCATTGGCACCTCGTGAATCTCGCGTGGATTGGTGTCGTCCCAAATCCGGCAATTTTGCTTATTCACGTACCCGTTCATCAAAAAAATGGGCCTCATCGCTAAAGATGATTTTTCGACCAAAATTTTGATCAACTTCCAACTGAATTTTGATAATAAAGTTATATTATTTGCACGTGTTGCTCGACGCTGTAACTTATCATGATTATTTGTCTTTAGTAACTGAGACGATATTTTGACAGAAAGTAAAAGAAACAGTATGGCTGCTACGAGCTGTCAAAATCAATCCGTCCCTATTGGAAAACTCTTTACTATACCTTAACATAGAATTATTTTTGGGTATGCACAACGTTATTTAAAACAAAAATCTGTTTTAATTAACCTGGTAACAATGAAATAAATTTCAATGAATTTCCTACATTTATTTATATGTACTAGGGTGTCCATTATTTCCCAAACTCATTTTTTTTTTGATAGTACACCCCGTCAATCGAAAGGTTATGCCAAAGAAAAAATTATTGACCAAACAAATTTTTTTCCGAGGTCATTAACCCGTGCCTCTAAGGTGATACTTTTCCCATACAAATTTGTATGGGAACCTTACACTTTTCACATTTTATTTTTTCCTCTGGAACTATAACAGTTATTCTAATTTTGTCTTGGGAATTCTGATTGATTTATTGGTCCTTTAAAAAACTGTGTTTATTAAAGGACCAATAAAAATATTAAATTATAATTTGTTTCGATTTTTTAAGTTAAAAAATACTTTATTATTATATATTTTTCTCCTATTTTTCTCTCTCAATCATGAGCAGTTTTTGTTGTTTTTTTTATTCATTATCATAAAGTAATAAGTTTTTTTAAAAAATTGCATTAAAAAAATAATGAAAACAAATTAGAAATAAATTATTTCGATTTTTCAAAATATTAAATATTTTTAGTTTTGTATGTATTAATTTTTTTATCTTATCAAAAAAAGTTTTTTGTAATGATTTTTTTTGACCAATATCTTGTTTAAAAACCACATTCAAAAATTAATAAAAAAAACCTTATTTGATAAGAAAAAAAATTTAATACATTAAAAATTAAAAAAATATTTTTATTATTGTTATTATTGTACTATTCGTACAAGAATGTCAGCTTATTAGGCTTGACCATTCTTTATTCTGTCAATTTCATTGAATTTTTGAACAACAACAACAACTTAAAGGCGCTACCACCAATTGTTTGGCTGGAGATATAGCTATTTCGTGCTTTGCCACTTTTGCACTTATCAGTCTCCTTTTTGTGGTGCTGAGCTTTAATCCAATTTTATTTGAAAAACTGTTTATGCACACCTAGGATTCGAATCCACGCATATCAGATTTGCTCAGTCTTAGCTGTCGTGTGCACTACGCACTCCACCGCTTTAGACCACTGACGTCACAGGTCGAGATGTGTTATTTGTTTATCAAATGCATTTGTAGCATCAGCATTTTTATAGGCGCCTTTAAGTATGCTGTCTTGTTCCGCCTCCGTTTTTCTGCATACCTTATTTCGATAGACTACAATTCGCAGTACGTATCAAAGGGGGAGAGGTTGGAAGATCGGCAACGAACCAGACTATTAAGTTATTATTGTACTATTCGTACTAGAATGTCAGCTTATTCGGCTTGACCATTTTTTATTCCGTCAATTACATTGAATTTTTGAACAACAACAACAACTTAAACGCGCTACCACCAGTAGCGGATCTAGGATTAGACTATGGGGGGGGGCTTGGAAGATCCAGTTTGAGACATTAATGACCAGTTTCAAAAGTTAAACTACAATTTATGTTTAAACTTAAGTTCAGCACTTGATTCGGTTTCAAAGTAAACCTTGAAATTAGATAATTCTGTAGTTCTAGTTAAGCGAATGTATTCTGCCATTTAAACTTCATAGCCTAAGAGCCGGCAGCAAATTTTGGGAGTGGATTGATAACCAAAATATGAGTATGATGGTTTGTAGGTGCATATATCGCGGTATCAAAAACAACCGTCTCTCAGGTTTCTTTTTCAGCCTTTTGCGGGGGTGGGGGTTTGAAAATAGCGATTTTCCAGTTTATTTTGTGAGAGGTATTATCACTTCAATAAATTTAAAAAATATATTATGTGATGTTGTCATTAAGTCAAAACGTCATAATCTTGGCAATTCGACTAATAGAACTCAAAATATAAGCTTCTTAAGACGACCTTATCGTCTTTTTCTTGGAGAATTATAAAACACAAAAAATCAACAAAACAAAGTCTCCAAAAAAATCGATTAAGGTTCGCTTAAAAACCTAATTTCTTGAGTTCTATTAGTCGGATTGCCAAGATTTTGACGTTTTGACTTAAAGAAAATGACAGAGTATCACATTATATATTTTTTAAATTTATTGAAGTGGTAATACCTATGAAAAAATAAACTGGAAAATCGCTATTTTCAAACTCTCACCCCCGCCAGAGGCTGAAAAAGAAACCTGCCAGACGGTTGTTTTTGATACCGCGATATATGCACCTACAAACCATCATACTCATATTTTGGTTAGCAATCCACTCCTAAAATTTGCTGTAGGCTCTTGGTCTATCAGTGCAGCGTTCAGAACACTTGATCGTAATAATAATTCTAAAATCTTATTGATAACTGCCATTTTATAATAATAATAAATTATTATATTTGTTTCTATTTGAAATTATTTTTTTTTGTTTTCGAGTGACGAGGAAATGTAACATTCGTTGTGAGAGTGAAAAGAGAAAAACGATGTTGATTTTATTTTATAATTTATACATTTTTATAATTTATACATAACTAATATAAAAAAGTTTTAGTTTAGGTTAAAGTTTTTTTGTGAAAATCTACAGTTATATAAATAAATGAATTTTGGCATTCAAACTTTTCCTTTTAGAATAGCCTTGTTTTTTGTGCATTTATATCAGCTTCTATCCCCGGTTTAAAATGATTTCAATATTACATACAATAACATCTGTAGTAGTTAACATTTAAAATATTTTTAAGTGGAGATAGAAAAAAAATGTACCTTCAATTTTAAGCCACGTGAAGCTTTGAACTACCAGAAGAAAAAATCTGTCAGTAAATTTGTACGTCAGTCTAGAGGGACTGCAAATATTCACACGCATGATTTTCTGAGCGCCCAGAGAAAACTCGGATTTTGATTTGTTGTTCCCAAATTCTTCACGGGTTTTAGCCCCAATTTCGTTTTTTTGCAAAGTTAGCGAAGTTCTTAGGGTGAATTATTTTTGCGTTTGGCATGTTAATTGTTAAGCCCCGACCCCGTTTTTTCAATTATATCTTTAAGCTTTAGCTCCAACTTGGCCTTGACAGTCAAGCGCAAAAATTTTCTGGAATAAGGTAAGTTTTAAAGGAATTATTTGCTTAGCCCCGACCACGTTTTTTTGTCCAATTCTTGTCAAGCCTTACTCGCGAGCTGTTTTTTTTCGCCCCAATTCTCTGTCAATTATCCGTAGCCCCGAACTTGTTTTTTTGTACAATTCCCTTCAGAATTCAGCCCCAACCTAATTAATTTGGGGCTTAGAAAAAAAATACTTACATATAAATTGCGTAGCCCCAGCCTCGTTATTTTTTCTGACTCCTGGTTCTGATATCTATATTTCAATCTATTTTAAGAACCGCCTGTGGGGGGTGGCTTTAGCCCCTATAGCCACCCCCCTGGATCCGCCACTGGCTACCACCAATTATTTGGCTGGAGATGAGTGCAAAAGTGGCAAAGCACGAAATAGCTATATCTCGAGCCAAACAATTGGGGGTAGCGCCTTTAAGCTGTTGTTCAAAAATTCAATGAAATTGACGGAATAAAGAATGGTCAAGCCTAATAAGCTGACATTCAAGTACGAATAGTACAATAATAACAATAATAACAATAATAACAAAAGAATCTTTGTGTTTTCCGCTTAAACTCCTCGCTGTCGATTCATTTGGGGCATTATTGCGGCCGAAAACTTTACATAATTGGCGAACTGATTTCGCAAGACTTGCATTATTTATGTAATGTTTTTTTACAATAATAAAACGTTGTTGGTTTAAATACGTCTCCATTTTCTTAAATCGCGTGGTCTGTACGTGACAACTGTCAAACAAAAATCACCGTACAAATCGTTTTAAGAAAATAGCGGAAAATTCAAATCCGGCGCTCTTGTTGAGACACCCTATATAACTTCTTTAGTTATGATTGTGACCTTTTATAAATTATAATAATTTCTTTTTTTGTAGGCTATAGCCTATAAAACAAGAAATTATTACACCCTATAATATAACTCTATAACTAAAATATAACTGCACAAAATAATAGTTTTCTTTTTTTTTAGATAATCTTGGCATTAAAATGTACACCAAAACAAGACTTTATGAAAAGGGTGGATTCACATTTTACAATGTCACTGGTGTTCGTATCGATATTTCCATTTCTAAGCTCAGAACTAGATTCGATAATCTATTTAATGGAAATAGGGAAATTGAATATAGTACGAATGTGTTCTTCAATGAAAACTGGCAAGATTTATTTGAAGCTCTGCGACCGGTGTTAATACAAACTATCCAAGGAGTGCTTTTAAACCAATTACAAGCCTATTTCCATTACGTGCCGGCAAACTTTTTTGTAAGTGATATTCCAACTTCTGAGAAACTATATGGGAAATCTTGAACATTTATTAATATTAATTTTAATACATGTTAATAAAACACATAATGTGCATTCGTAATATACATGTACAAATAATTATGTATGAGTTTCAATGAGTTACTATACAAAGATTGGCAAATCAGAAAGAATTTAAGCATTGTTTTTTTTAGAGTATAAACCCGATACCTAGTAGTTACCAAAATTGTTAAATAACAAACTACATACATATTGTTGTATTTTACTAAGGGTTCGCAAATAAAACTTATTTCCTTTATTCAAACTGAAACTTCAATTAATTCACAAAATAAAAAGCTTTTTATTTCAAATACTTTTTCTTTCTTCTTTTATTATAACCAAGCACAAGTATGCAACACTTTATTCACACTGACATTTATTCATTCTCTTTCAAAATCAAAACTGCCCTTTTCGGACTGGTGGCCCTGTATTTATATCCGAAATAAAGGGTTCTAGAATTTTCCTAGGGCTCTTTCCTTGGCATCAAGAAGACGAGGACAACACCGCTTCATCCACAAACTGATGGGATAGTAGAACGATTCAACAGGACTCTTAAAGAATATCTGTCCAAGGTTGTAGGTGACTACCAATGAGACTGGGACCGCCATATTCCATTGTTCTTGATGGCCTATCGCAGTGCGGTTCATAGTTCAACAGGACATACAACATCGGAGATCCTGTTTGGTACAACAATAAGGCTGTCCAGTGGAGTCAAATTTGGATGCCATACCATGGAACCGGAAAGGTCAGATGAATATGTGGATAACCTCAAAGAAAGACTCATTGACATTCATCAACGGACAGGGAAACACATAAAAACCGCTAGTGATAGGATGAAAACACGGTAGGACGCCCGTGCAACATCGATGGGATTCCAAGAAGGAGACCTGGTGTGGTTTTACAATCCTCACCGACAAAAGGGACTGTTACCAAAACTACAACAAAACTGGGAAGGCTCATATACCGTTGTGAAGCGAATCAATGATGTGGTTTACCGCATTCAGAGAGGAGTAAGGGGTAAGCTTAAAGTAGTACACTGCGACCGTTTACATCGTTATAACGGTGGGAATAATGGATTAAATCGGGACCCTTGTATATAAAATCCATAGTACTATCATGGTGAATGTCGAATGGACTGCCATCTTCAGATCGATTGTGAAAGAATCTCATCGAATTTCACAGTGGAGAAAATTGAGTTTTGTGGAGAATTTCTAGTAAGAATAAGTAAGGAATACTTATATTTATAATAGTTAGAGTGAAATAGGTAGAATGAATGTTTTTTGTTAGGTTTACATTTTTTTGTCGATTACTTTGCTATGCAAAGGTGCAGAGAATTAAAAAGTGTGAAAAAAATTTGGGAATTCTACTTGGTTTGTTGGGTCTTGTGCGCTTAAAGAGGAAGGGGTGTTTTTTTTTTACAACTTGTGTGCAATGCAAGAAGACAATCGTGACGTCGCGTCGGCCGGCGGCGGCATGAAGGTCAAGGCATAGGTAGATTGTTTTTTTTTTTTTGCTTTCTAGATATTTATGTATGTAGGTCTGTTGGCAAGAATATCAGTGATGCAATAATTCATGAGTTTCATGGCGATGATGTTTTTTGATGAGTATGGCTCATGGTAGGTAGTTAGGTTTGTCGCTTTTTTATTTTAACCTAGAAAGGTAGGTATGTTTGTAGATAATTTGTATTAATATCTAGGTAGGTACTAGGTACATGTAAGAAGGTACGTACCTTATTTGTATGTGAATGTTAATTTATTTATATTATAGATATAAATGAAAGAATAAAAATTGCAACAGCTTAAACTAGAAGTATTAAAAGTAGGTAGGTATCTATATACTAAAATTTATATAATAGCAAATTATATTCAGGGTTGCACTAAGAACGGAATTTTGGAAATTCGCACATTTAATAGGGTAAAACTGAATCAAAGTCAAAAAAACTAACTTCTAAACGCGACTTCGTAGAAACATGATTTTTGTATTTGAAAGATATTGAAAAATTAGGCAACAAAATATGCACAACTTTTTTTTATTAAAAATCTACAAACCGAGATATACCCGGTTTTACAACTGAAAATTGATAAATAGTCGTTTCGAAAAGTACTTAGTAGTTATAAGGGGGTACATTTTTAATTTTTTTTATTTTTACATATTTTTATAGGGGATGATAAAAAAAATTATCCATGTTTAAGCAATTTTTGACAGGATTTTTTTTTCATACCCAAAAAGATTTTTGAATTATTTTGGTCAATTTTTCAATCTATATGATTTTTAATGGGTAGTTGGAAAAATCTAAAATTTTAAAATCTTGATATATTAGATGGCAATTAAATGGTAAAAATGTTATCTTTCTAACTTATCATTTGACAGATTTATTTAAGAAAGGGTAAACATTTTGAAATTTTTTTTTTTTTGGTTTTTTATTAATATCTTTTCAATAAACAGTGGTAGAGGTCTCCAATATACTAATGAATTATAGCTATATGTTCCAGGAATTTGTATACAAAAATTATATTTCTATTGTACTATTGAGCTAATAAATTAACAATATATAATTTGTACACATATTACTTAATACCATGTGAGTGTAGGCATGGATTGAATTGGTTTTTTTCTTATATTTAATCTAAATAAAATAACCATTAATTTGATAACTCATTTTTTAATATGTACCTCCTTTATTAGTGTCACAATTGATTTTTTAAAATTCATAAAAATTCAAATAAAATCCATAAGATTTACTTTGCTTTGTTCATTGTCAACAATCGTTTAATATTATAACTATTTTTCTGCCAATTTTCACAACTTAAACTTGACGATAATCAACTGGTTGCTGAAATGATCATTTACCCGGTTTCTTCTTAGTTTAATGTGAAAGTTGCTTCATTAATTTTTTTCATATCTTGAAAAGTAAAAGTCCTAGACCCATACGGTTTCCAGCGTTTGACTAAAAATTGACAAGAGCATTAAGTTTTGAAAACAAAAATTATGCTTAATTACATAAATTTTTGAAAAAAATTAGCTTAAAATTTTTTTTTTTCCAAAATTTTTACTTGGAAAATTTATTTTTCAAAAACTATTCACTCGAACAACTTAATTTAAAAATTATATATAAGAATAGATTTTTGGCTTTTCAATATGCTATAGCGGCACTCTGTTAGTGTTACCGTAATTTTTTAATATTTATTTTCTCTTTTAAGTGATTTTTTTTTGGAAATTGCCCCTCCCGTCTAAACGGATGAAAATAGACCCCCCTCCCATACGAATCTTGTCTTGTCTAAGTCCAACCTACACGCTCTAGCCTTTTATGACACCTTATGCAAACCACCCTGTATACACGTACTAAATACCTACTCAAAAAAATAATTTTGGAAGAAAAAAGTACTTTCATAAGTTTCGATTTTCTCTTAAACTAAACTATATATCCGCTCCTGGTTCTTAGCATTTGACTAAAAACTAATTACAGCAATCGTTTTTGGAACAAAGAATATTACGTAAAATTCTGAAGTAAAAAATGCAAATAAATTTTATTTTTCAATTTTTTTTTTTCTAAATTTTGACTTTGAAAAATTTTGTTTCAAAAACTATTCATTGAACATTTTTATTTTGAAAACAATTTGAAACAAAATAGGCTGAAAAAAGCTATCGCATAATATTGTAAGTAATATCGTTGATTTTTAATAATTTTTAATCCATTTAAAGCAAATGTTTTATAAAATTGTCCCTCCCCACAAACGGAGAAAGGTAGAAGTTTTAAGCTTTAAACATAAAAAAAACACTAACTAATTAAAATTATTATAAATTTCTAAAATTGTATTCCATTTAGAAATTTATAAAAAAAAGTTCACGAAAATAGGAACAATTAATAATTATTATTATTGTATTATTTATGCAAAAATTCATATTTAAGTTTTTCAAATTTATTTTACACTTAAATTTAAAAAAGGAAAAAATTCCTAACGAAAAAAGTTATTGGTAGGTAGGTATCTACAGGTAGGTACCTACCTGTCTACAATAAAACATTTATTTTGTAAACTACCTGGAATCAAAAAATCGGAAATTAAAATTAAAATAGGTAAGTAGGTAGGTACCTACCTGTTGGCACATTTTGCAATTGGTTGATTTGAAAAAAAATAAAATAAAAATTTAGATCTAGGTTTAGTTAAAACAATTTTTTTTTAAATGTAGGTATGTATATATAAACCTACCCACCTACCTTGGTATATATAAAAATGAAATTGACCGTCGACTCCGCATAACTGGAGCACCATAATTGCAGACCATTTGTTTCAGTAAAGCGGAGTTTTCAGTTAACCGAAGACCGAACTATGGATAACTGAATTTTATTTCAAATAAGCGGAGTTTTTTTCAAAACAAATATTAAATTTCATTTAGCCTGAGAATCAAAAAAAAAAATGTAGGTATGATTTTTTGTGTCAAAATATGTATGTACCTAATATGTCGTTATATTTCCATATGAAACAATTCAAACAACAAAGGTATTTACATTTTTAATCACAAAACGAATATGAATATATAATAATTAAAAACAAAAAAAAAATGATCGTTTCCCTTATACGGAGTTGAAAAAGTGAAAAATGTTCCTTTGAGGCACACAATTTTGTTTCAATTATCCCGAGATTGCAATTAAGCGGAGTTCAGTTATGCGAAGCAGTTTTTTTCTTAAAAAAGCCTCCGGAATAAATTTCTTGTTTCAGATAACCGATGTTTTCAGTTAAGCGGAGTTGGCTGTACGACGACTGGCTGGACGACTGAAACTTCGTTTCTTCTTTTTTTTAACAATATTTATATAGGTACCTACCTACAAACCTATACGTACATACCTACCTACACCTGAGTATAATTCAATTTTTAGTGCACTGACCGTTTTGCAATTTACATTAATGTTCTCTCTCTGGTTGTTTGAAAAAATAAAATTGTAGGTACCTACATAGGTACATACCTAGGTACATACCTATGTACATACCTAGGTAGCTTTAATTAAACGAACAATGTTGTAGGTATGTACGTAGGTACAGTTACATACCCAGCCTTAGTTCAAACATTTCTGGGCACAACTAAAACTTATAAAACCAACCTCCTAGGATATTGCCCAGTGGCTGAAATTCAACCACCACATTGACAGACTAGTGTCAAATAATAAAATCATACCTATACCTACATGCCTGTTGTATGATAAATTGTGAATTAAAAGTAGGTAAACAAATACAACCTACCTACCACCAAGCACTTACCTACCTCAACATTGCATAGAAATTCTCCCATTTTTCTTAACTTATTTTCATACCTACCTACATATAGTTATGCATTATGTATGGACCTACCTATATTTGTCGGCATAATTAATTGTAAATTTCTTCAAAACATTTCAAGTCAAACTCAAATCATGCAAACAACATAAATATTAATAAAACCTACCATTCATGATTTATATGAATATTATCTACCTACGTAGATGTTCCCGCAAAAAAATATGCTCAAAATCTTGCACTTGCAACAAATTTCACGGCAAATAAGAAATCTTTGCCAGACAATTTAATATCAAAACTACCCTCAATAACATACGATTGCATATATACCTACAAATATACTTACACAACATGAACATATATTTTTCTTTCACGCATTAAAATAAACATACCCTTGATAATATTAGAATGTATACCTCCACGCATTATTCTTTCCCGCAAAAAAAAAAACTATATTCCTTGCTTCAAGGTTGTTGACAACGACGACGCAAAAAGCTAACTTACATGTATGTATGTCCACTTCTCTTCTCGCATATAGCATAATCAGTAAATTAAGCAAAAAAAATAACCTTGCATTGCACATTCAATCAAAGAGGATACGAACATTTTTTTGCCATTCTCTTCACCTTTTTCTCATCATTGACGTTGAACAAAACCTTCGATTGGTAATCTCGCTTACTCCATTTGATTCTTACCAGAATCGAAAAAAATACACTCCTCTTGCTCTTACTACTTAGTTTCGATTCTCTGATAAATGGAAGTCTCCGCCGACAATTGTCTCCCAAAAATGTAAGTCTCCGTAGAGCTAAAGTGGCGCCACCAACGAAGCATTGTTGCACAAAAAAATTTAGTCCATGATAGTACTATAGTTTTCATATACAAGGATGAAAACTATAGTACTATCATGGACAAAATTTTTTTGTGCAACAATGCGCCACTTTAGCTCTACGGAGACTTCCATTTTTGGGAGACAATTGTCGGCGGAGACTTCAATTTTTGGGAGACTTCCATTTATCAGAGAATCGATACTAAGTAGTTAGAGCAAGAGGAGTGTATTTTTTTTCGATTCTGGTAAGAATCAAATGGAGTAAGCGAGATTACCAATCGAAGGTTTATTTCAACGTCAATGATGAGAATGGCAAACAAATGTTCGTATCCTCTTTGATTGAATGTGCAATGCAAGGTTATTTTTTTGCTTAATTTACTGATTATGCTATATGCGAGAAGAGAAGTGGACATACATACATGTAAGTTAGCTTTTTGCGTCGTCGTTGTCTACAACCTTGAAGCAAGGAATATAGTTTTTTTTTTGCGGTAAAGAATAATGCGTGGAGGTAATAAATTCTTATATTATCAAGGGTAGGTTTATTTTATGCGTGAAAGAAAAATAATATGTTCATGTTGTGTAAGTATATTTGTATATAGGTTATATATGCAATCGTATGTTATTGAGGGGTAGTTTTTATATTAAATTGTCTTGCAAAGATTTCTTATTTGCCGTGAAATTTGTTGCAAGTGCAAGATTTTGAGCATATTTTTTTGCGGGAACATCTACAATAGGTAGATAATATTCGTATAAATCATGAATGGTAGGTTTTATTAATATTAATGGTTGTTTGCATGATTTGAGTTTGACTTGAAATATTTTGAAGAAATTTACAATTAATTATGCCGACAAATATAGGTAGATCCATACATAATGCATAACTATATGTAGGTAGGTATGAAAATAAGTTATGAAAAAAGGGAGAATTTCTATGCAATGTTGAGGTAGGTAAGTGCTTGGTGGTAGGTTAGGTTGTATTTGTTTACCTACTTTTAATTCACAATTTATCATACAAGCAGGCATGTAGGTATAGGTATGTACCTACATAGGTAGATATGATTTTATTATTTGACACTAGTCTGTCAATGTGGTGGTTGAATTTCAGCCAGTGGGCAATATCCTAGGAGGTTGGTTTTATAAGTTTTAGTTGTGCCCAGAAATGTTTGAACTAAAGCTGGGTATGTAACTGTACCTACGTACATACCTACAACATTGTTCGTTTAATTAAAGCTACCTAAGTATGTACCTAGGTACACTAGGTAGGTACCTACATTTTTATTTTTTTCAAATCAACCAGAGAGAGAACATTAATGTAAATTGCAAAACGGTCAGTGCACTAAAAATTGAATTATACTCAGGTGTAGGTAGGTATGTACGTATAGGTTTGTAGGTAGGTACCTATATAAATATTGTTAAAAAAAAGAAGAAACGAAGTTTCAGTCGTCCAGCCAGTCGTCGTACAGCCAACTCCGCTTAACTGAAAACATCGGTTATCTGAAACAAAACATTTATTCCGGAGGCTTTTAATATTTAATTTTATTTAATATTTGTTTAATTTTTGTTTTGAAAAAAAACTCCGCTTATTTGAAATAAGTTTCAGTTATCCATAGTTCGGTATTCGGTTAACTGAAAACTCCGCTTTACTGAAACAAATGGTCTGCAATTATGGTGCTCCAGTTATGCGGAGTCGACGGTCAATTTCATTTTTATATATACCAAGGTAGGTAGGTAGGTTTATATATACATACCTACGTAGGTGTCTACATTTAAGAAAATTGTTTTTACTAAACCTAGATCTAAATTTTTATTTTATTTTTTTTAAATCAACCAATTTCAAAATGTGCCAACAGGTAGGTACCTACCTACTTACCTATTTTAATTTTAATTTCCGATTTTTTGATTCCAGGTAGTTTACAAAATAAATGTTTTATTGTAGACAGGTAGGTACCTACCTGTAGATACCTACCTACCAATAACTTTTTTCGTTAGGAATTTAAAGCTTAAAACTTCCACCTTTCTCCGTTTGTGGGGAGGGACAATTTTATAAAACATTTGCTTTAAATGGATTAAAAATTATTAAAAATCAACGATATTACTTACAATATTATGCGATAGCTTTTTTCAGCCTATTTTGTTTCAAATTGTTTTCAAAATAAAAATGTTCAATGAATAGTTTTTGAAACAAAATTTTTCAAAGTCAAAATTTAGAAAAAAAAAAATTGAAAAATAAAATTTATTTGCATTTTTTACTTCAGAATTTTACGTAATATTCTTTGTTCCAAAAACGATTGCTGTAATTAGTTTTTAGTCAAATGCTAAGAACCAGGAGCGGATATATAGTTTAGTTTAAGAGAAAATCGAAACTTATGAAAGTACTTTTTTCTTCCAAAATTATTTTTTTGAGTAGGTTTTTAGTACGTGTATACAGGGTGGTTTGCATAAGGTGTCATAAAAGGCTAGAACGTGTAGGTTGGACTTAGACAAGACAAGATTCGTATGGGAGGGGGGTCTATTTTCATCCGTTTAGGCGGGAGGGGCAATTTCCAAAAAAAAAATCACTTAAAACAGAAAAAAAAATATTAAAAAATTACGGTAACACTAACAGAGTGCCGCTATAGCATATTGAAAAGCCAAAAGTCTAATTTTTAATATAATTTTTAAATTAAGTTGTTCGAGTGAATAGTTTTTGAAAAATAAATTTTCCAAGTAAAAATTTTGGAAAAAAAAAAAATTTCAAGCTAATTTTTTTCAAAAATTTATGTAATTAAGCATAATTTTTGTTTTCAAAAGTTAATGCTCTTGTCAATTTTTAGTCAAACGCTGGAAACCGTATGGATCTAGGACTTTTACTTTTCAAGATATGAAAAAAATTAATGAAGCAACTTTCACATTAAACTAAGAAGAAACCGGGTAAATGATCATTTCAGCAACCAGTTGATTATCGTCAAGCTTTAGTTGTGAAAATTGGCAGAAAAATAGTTATAATATTAAACGATTGTTGACAATGAACAAAGCAAAGTAAATCTTATGGATTTTATTTGAATTTTTATGAATTTTAAAAAATCAATTGTGACACTAATAAAGGAGGTACAGATTAAAAAATGAGTTATCAAATTAATGGTTATTTTATTGAGATTAAATATAAGAAAAAATCAATTCAATCCATGCCTACACTCACATGGTATTAAGTAATATGTGTAAAAATTATATATTGTTAATTTATCAGCTCAATGGTACAATAGAAATATAATTTTTTTATACAAATTCCTGGAACATATAGCTATAATTCATTAGTATATTGGAAACCTCTACCACTGTTTATTGAAAAGATATTAATAAAAAACCAAAAAAAATTTCAAAATGTTTACCCTTTCTTAAATAAATCTGTCAAATGATAAGTTAGAAAGATAACATTTTTACCATTTAATTGCCATCAAATATATCAAGATTTTAAAATTTTAGATTTTTCCAACTACCCGTTAAAAATCATATAGATTGAAAAATTGACCAAAATAATTTACCCTTTTTCAAAAATCATTTTCGGTATGAAAAAAAAATCCTGTCAAAAATTGCTTAAACATGGATAATTTTTTTTATCATCCCGTATAAAAATATGTAAAAATAAAAAATGTACCCCCTTATAACTACTAAGTACTTTTCGAAACGACTATTTATCAATTTTCAGTTGTAAAACCGGGTACATCTCGGTTTGTAGATTTTTAATAAAAGAAAGTTGTGCATATTTTGTTGCCTAATTTTTCAATATCTTTCAAATACAAAAATCATGTTTCTACGAAGTCGCGTTTAGAAGTTAGTTTTTTTGACTTTGATTCAGTTTTACCCTATTAAATGTGCGAATTTCCAAAATTCCGTTCTTAGTGCAACCCTGAATATAATTTTCTATTATATAAATTTTAGTATATAGATACCTACCTACTTTTAATACTTCTAGTTTCAGCTGTTGCAATTTTTATTCTTTCATTTATATCTATAATATAAATAAATTAACATTCACATACAAATAAGGTACGTACCTTCTTACATGTACCTAGTACTTACCTAGATATTAATACAAATTATTGTACACATCGATATTTTAATAACTAAAAACATTAAATTAACTTAAAAAATACCATTTTAATAAATGCGATCGCGGATGTTCAACAGAAGAGCTCTACGACAATTATATGAAACTACACGATGCAGTTAAAACATTTTACTGTTCAAAATCTTTTTTGTATAATCAAATGGTAGTAAATCATATTAAAAGAAAATATCTTTATACATAATGTAATTTATTGAATTCAATTTGAATGTTAATTTTAGTTGGAAAATTTTTGTATACCTACACCATCAGTTAAGCTTTCACATACAAATTTTTGATTTATCTGACGAATAAGTTAGTATTGTCAACACATAATTTAAGAAATGGAGGTGATTTCAGATTACTTTTTTTTACAACAAGTAGGTCGCAGAACATATTGATTCATCAAGGTTTTAAACTTTTCAATAACTTGCCATTTGTCTTAAAGTCAGAAAATAATGTTATTGTTTTTTAAAAGAAAATGATATTATATGTAAAAATGAATAATTTTGTATTCTTTTAATTAGTTTAAGTTAAAATTTTGTATTAAATAGTTCAAGCTACACATGTATGTAAATAAAGAATCAAATCAAATCAAACAAAAATTTATCTGAAATTTTGTATAATACGCGCTGTACAATTATAGGAGTGTCATTTTGTATTGGTATTGTTTCGGGTAACGCACGTATTTAGGTACCCTTCAAGAGTGGAGCTCCATCGAATGGCACCCCATTAAGATCTTCACCGACTTTCTCGTCACCTGACAGTGGTGCTTTATGTATGGAACTTCTTCTTTTTTCTCTTCTTTTGGCTATAAAATACAATAGCAATTCAGTTTAAAGACTATTTTAATATAATGTAGTTATAAATTACCGGAGGTAAACCTACAAATATTGCTTTGTTTCAACAGAAAATTCTTTTCATATATTGTCCATTCTTCGTTGCTCCGCTTAGAGTATGTTCAGTCGTCAGGCAAGCACCAAAGTAAACATACGTATTTCTTGGACAGTAGTACCTTGGGTCCGCCTATCAAATGCGGGCCATCCAAGGTAGAGTTGGCCAAGAGAAATCGTTGAAAAAAGTCTGTAATGAAAAAGATATTTAAGACTTCTACTAATGTCTCTGAAAAATTCCAAGAATGTCAGCTTATTAGGCTTGACCATTCTTTATTCCGTCAATTTTATTGAATTTTTGAACAACAACTTAAAGGCGCTAACCAATTGTTTGGCTGGAGGTATAGCTATTTCGTGCTTTGCCACTTTTGCACTCATCAGTCTCCTTTTTGTGGTGCTGAGCTTTAATCCAATTTTATTTGAAAAACTTTGTTTGGTTTTGAACGTTTGCACATCGAAATGGGAGGGGAAAGTCGAGTCAGGTAAAGCATTCCACATTCGTGTGGTGCGACTGAAGAAAGAATCTCTGTACATTACAGTACGTCCGAAGTTGGGCTCGAGGGTGATGGGCATTCCTAAAAGCGCAAGTATTACGGTTGAATTTTTTAAGGGGGGGGATGCAACTGGCTATTTCACTAGAACACTGATTATAATAATAGCGATAAAATAGAGAAAGACACGAAACATTACGGCGGTGTTCGAGAGATGTAATTGTTTCTGTTATAGATCTTTTGCCTATCATTTTTAAAGCTCTCTTTTGAATTCTGTCCAACAAACTCAAGTGAGTTTTTGGAGCTCCTGCTCAAACATGAGAATTGTACTCAAGTTTTGGATGAATAAAGGCTTTGTTGATCACAGCCAGATCAGAAGGGGAGACAAATTTCTTGCATCTACGGAGAAAACCTAAACACTTAGCAGCGTTTTTGGCGACACCAAATATGTGGTCATTCCACAAAAGGTAGTCTGTGACACACATACCGAGAACTGAGAGCTGTTCGGTTTCCTCGATGCAAGTGCCGCCCATGGATAGCGGCATTGGGGGTGGGTTTCGCTTGAACGACAGGAGACAGCATTGAGCTTTAGAAGCATTAAATTCTACGCGGTTTTTGATTCCCCATTTGACAATGCTGTAGAGATCAGAATTTAGTGAGCTTATCTGCCGTTCAAGTTCCACATCCGAAGGACATGGATGAGAATCTGTAAACGAATATGAGAAGCTGAGGGTACTATCGTCAGCAAAACAGTTTAATGGAATAGAAGTTTCAGACAAAAGATCATTTATAAAAATAAGGAAGAGAGTCGGAGACAAAAACGGCTACGAAAGCCGTACTGCCGGTCATTAAGAAGCTTTCGTTCCTCGAGATATTTCTTGAGCTGGAAACTAATCAGCGTTTCCATGACCTTAGAAAGAAGGGACGTAAGTGCAATTGGTCGATAGTTAGACGGTGAAGAAGATACGCCTTTTTTAGGGACAGGCTGGACAAATGCTGTTTTCCATCCACTCGGATAGAGACCAGTAGAGTAGGACAGATGGAAAAGCTTACGCAGTGGTTTTGCCAGCGTTGAAGAACACCTCTTCAGAACAATGAGAGGGATACCATCCGGGCCAGCGGATTTGTGTACATCGAGATCCTTTAGAACTCTAGCAACTGCACGAGTGCGAAAGAAGATTTGTCCCATAAAATCATTTATGCTCTCAAGTACAGGAGCAGTTATAACACTTTCTGGCAGCGTCGAATTAACAGCAAACTGTGCTGCAAGCAAATTGGCTTTATCTTGCGAGCTGACAAAAGGAGTATCATTGAAGACGAGCGTTGGAACCGAGGACGAGGTGGTATTTCGTATGTTTTTTACAAATGACCAAAAATTTTTACTACCTTTGGGACATTGCAGTATTTTTTGCCGTAATTTTTGATCATGTAAAAATTTGGTTCTTCGAATATGAACGTTACAGGTCTTTCTAGCTTGAAACTTTTTTCGGTTTTCCTCAGTAGGGTTGGCTTTATAACATTGGAAGCTTACTTCTCTAACCCTAATAACCTCTTTACAGCTCGAATCA
This sequence comes from Melangyna quadrimaculata, assembly GCA_949320155.1. NCBI lineage: Eukaryota > Metazoa > Arthropoda > Insecta > Diptera > Syrphidae > Melangyna > Melangyna quadrimaculata. Next base: position 350,767,993 of record OX439483.1, on the reverse strand, counting down.
AACCATGAGTTTTCTTTGGGTTTGTTAGATTTCACCCTATTCGGGATAAAATTTCTCATTCCACAAAGAATCAAGTTTGTAATCATATCTGCACTGGCGTAAACATCACTATCGAGGAAGCATAGTGACCAGTTAAAGCTCTTGGGATTTTTTCTTTAACTGTGATTTGGTGGCACGAGAAATTCGCAGATATGACACAATGGTCTGATGAGCCTAGAGGAGATAATACACTAATAGTGTATTTATTAGGGTCAGAGGTAAGGAACAAGTCTAGAGTGTTGGCGATTTGACCTGCAACGTCAGGAATCCGAGTAGGCTCGTCAACAAGCTGAGTCAGGTGGTTTAACTCAGCAAAAATCTCGACATACCTTCCTTCGGGTGTTGTCTGACCAGAATAGCGTAGCCACGAAGGATTGTGTACATTGAAATCGCCCGTAACAACGATTTCACTGTGCGGAAAATGGCAAACAATTCTCAGGATTGAATCGGACAGTGCATCGAATTCGTTAGAAGTCGAATTACTATCCAAACTTGGGCTACGATAAATGAAACATGTTTGTATGATGTACTTATTGACGGTGAATTTTAACCACATGAAGTTAAAGTTTGTATTTAAACAAGGGCCATATTGTGGTTGAAGCTGATAAGCCACATCATTACGTACATATATTGCGAGACCATGGTGTAGGAAAAATAAAGGCACTAAGCTATAACCAGGTAGGCTAAATTCGGAGTAATCAGAATTTTCACCTACCTGGGTTTCACTTAGTGCCAAGACTGCTGGCCTGTTTTTTACAGTATGTACGTACACAGCACAGAAATTCTTTCACAGCCCCCGAATGTTGCTAATATCGCCCCTTAATTCACCTACCTTTACGAAAAAAAACAAACGTTAAAAACCAAATCAGACAGTTATCTATGCTGATATTGAGTTTGGGCCCCAATAAAACTTCACAATACAAAACACTACCAGTGTTATGCCTTAGTAGTATGTATTGATCCGCCCCTGGAAATCCAAAAACATTAACAGCAATTTATCTGATATGCTTTGGCTTAATCAATTACAAGCTTTGTATAAGATGATACATACTCATACTCTGCATGCAATGACAAAGCCAAAGCACTGTGAGAGATGTGGAAAGGAGAGATAGGAAAATTTACCGCTTTGCTATGGTGTATGGCTTGCTGATTTTAATTTTGTGCAGCAGCATCAGCTTCATGGGCATGGTGCACTTTTGTTGTTGGTTTTGTACACAAGCACAATCACTGGCACTGGCACCTTTTTTTCAATTTATTTTTCTTTTTCTATTGATTTTTTTATCAGGCTATTGATTTTTTTTCCGTACGGTCAATTGGCGGGGATTTATTAATTATTATTTTGACTTTTGTTCGTTTATTTTTTTTTTTTTTTTAATTTGTTTGTTGGGGTATTGGGTGCGGTAAATGTTTCAACTCCCGACACGTCTTTTCGCGGTGGGATGCGGAATCGGACTTCGGTTAACGGATAATGAATGCATAAATATGTACCTATAAACGATATGAAGGCCGTTCTTATTGGTGCTGGGCCACCAGTCCATAAATCTTTGCCCATTGTCCTTTGGGTTAAATATTGACGATTTCGAGTTTTATTTAAGTTTGTTTTAAAACGTGGAAGATAGCAAAAACACCTTATTACCGTTATTGATTTACGTCCTCTTTTAATAATTTAAATTCAATTCTTTGCACCCTCTATATGGCAAATAGTTTTTTTCCGCAAATTGAATTCATGCGTATTTTGAGTGAAAGAAAAAAGCACTAAATTAGTGACAACATTAGGTATCAGGAAACTTTAAAATTAAAACAAATTGAATTGTGCAAACATCAAAAAGTCAATTTTAAAAACTTGGTTTGTGAAAGAACAAGAAATACTTTATTTCGACGGAATGTATAAATTTTTTGTTAATAGTACCTAGTAGAAATTGTGGTTACCCTTATTGAGCACAGTTTTGTATACCTATAGTCACAAAATTATCATTCCTTAAAGCTATAAAATAAAAATTACTTACGCCTTTGTAATGAAACTGGCATTTGATACCTTAATAGTGCGGTTATGCAACAAATCACAAAACAAATGCAGTCTTGCGATTTTATTGGAGCACAGACCATCTAAGTTTGTGAATGACTCGACAATACACTCGCTAATTTCGTCTGCTGCCTCAGCATGTTCAATGCAAAATATCATAACATAACCTGTTTTGTATCTTTCGGGTATTAGATGACGAATTAAATCTTAAGTCGATCAATTAATAAATTCGGTCTCAATCATTTTTTATTCGAAAACACATACCAAACATTTACCAAGGGAAACCGCTGCCGTAGAGTTACCTTTTGCACTGTGAACGGGAGAAAGGGATCACGTATCTTTCTCTCCAAGCCACAAATCAAAAAAACGCATTTCACTATGCAGAGTTCCACCAAATACATTTTTCACAATCGAATTGCGTCCACATTGGTAATTGGTGTTTGATGGCACAGATGATGTTGATTGCGATAGGGTGAACGATTATGATGATGAGGAAACTCTGTAGCACGACGAATGCGATGGACTTACTACAGCAACCTAACACCCCGACTCCACAGGCCATGAACGATGTCCATAATCCAATCTACAATCCAATCCACAATCTGATTGGTATGGATATGTCACTGCTTGGACATGGATTTTTGCGAAATGTTCCATAGTCCGGCCATCGTTCATGGACTGTGGAGTCGGGTTGTAAGGTTGTTGTGGCAGTTTTACATTCAGCAGTCAGTTAAGGTGTCACAGCAATCGTGATGTGCTGGAGCTCGGTGCGTTATCTGTCCAGCATACAATATCATGGCCATCATGTTGACGACGTCCACGTTGAGGAACTACCTTCCAAATGACCAAAAACAGTCATTCTGGCTTTATCATCTTGTAGCTATCGCCACCCTTGCTGAGATTTAGCAAGACAAGGCATATTTCTTGCACGAAATAAGCAAAAACACAAAAACACTTTATTTAAATGACTATCAATGTTAAAGATAGACAAACAAGAGTTCATTAATTTTTTTTTGTATTATTATTTAATGAAAACCGGGAATTGTTGCTAAAAACACGACAAAAATATTGAGACGAACGTACCGAGATAAAAGTCACCACAGCAAATTCATAAAAAAAAGAACTGTCAAACCAATCAAACTCACCGCGTTAAATTGTTGCAATTCACATCTATTCTTCGACACAAAATGAAATTATAAATACAACAATGTAAACAAATGGGTTTTGGGGGGTAAGACGTACGAAGTTTTGGCATCTTTATATTATATGTTTATGATGGTGACCTATCAATTATTCTAAAAAGAAACCCAAAATGTTTTATCTACCTATTCACATATTTTAGTTCCAATTTGCAAAAAAAGCAAAACAAAAAACAAATGGGATATCTAAATATGCATTACGTTCACGAAATGTGATGACATTTATGACGCTATTAAAAATTAATGAGAAGAAAATGAGCTTTTAGTTAATAAGGGTGTTTAAAAGCATGTTATATTTAAAAGCAGTTGGTGAAACCAAAAATCCTAATTTTTAAGCTAAATGACCTTTTAAATATCTAAAAGGCCTTCATGAAATCGGCCATAAAAGTCCACATCCTAAAATTACTTTTAAGAAGTGTCGCCACTGTGGCAACTGTGTGTGGCAACTGTCGACCCTCCACCACCCTTGAGTGCTGGGGGCTCAAAATACCCTGGTTGGATAAGGGTTTTTTTCAGAAAATAATGGTAGTTATATAAATATTCATAAAATTTTAAGATGAGTATCGACGCTGAATTTCATAGTATACAGCATATCCAAAGTCCATTTTAATCCATGTTTTTGTATAATCGCTTTCAAAATGGGGGGAGGGAAGGTGGAAATAGGGCAGAGTGGGGTAAGAAGCACCACTTAAGATTTAGACGCTCCTATTTTCTTTATATTCATAAAAGACAAGCAAATAATTTTTTTAATAATACTTTAAACTTTGAACTCCATCATAGTAAACAATCAGAATAGTTAAACAAGTATATATAGGTAGATATATACCTACACAAATATACGGCTACGTGAAATTTGGCCCCAATTAAAAATGGCCCCAAACGAAAAATGAAAATGGCATCAAATTTGGGGCTTTTTTTCATTATGAAAAATGTCCCCATTTTCGAAAGTGAAAAATGGCCCCAAACACAAAATGAAAAATTACCCCAAAATTAATATAATAAGCAAGAACAAGAGAAAAATAACAATCGCACAAAAAATGTTTAGCGTCGGCTTGGGAGACCATAAAAAGTACCTTGCCTGGGCCGCTTCGCGGGTTCAAGGATTTTAACTCCCTTTTTGGGTCCTCTGTCCCGCTAACGCGACTCCGTCGTCCCGACTGAGCACGCCTTGCAGGCGCCTATGTTGTTAGTCGGTCTGCTATCAAAGTTTTTGTTTAAAAAGTATTTTGGTTTAGGAATAAAAGTTTGGGGCCATTTTTCATAATTAAATTTCACCCCAAAATTAAAAATGAAAAAAGGCCCCAAAACAATGAAAAATGGCCCCAATTGACAAATTTTATTTTTTTTTTGTTTTTGTTGTTTCCCATATACATTTTTGGGCCATTTTTCATTTTAAGTTTGGGGCCATATTTCATTGGGCCAAATTTCGTGTAGCCCAAATATACAACCTTACCTAAAAAGTCCGTTTTGCGCAAAAGGGACCTTTGAAAGGGGCAAAATGAACCACTGTTTTCATTTAACAATGATAATGAAAACAATCGGTATTAAAAACACATATTTTATTCAAAGTTCATATTAAAAACTTTAATTCGTTCTTGGAAGTATACAATGAATGAATAAACAAAGGAAGCGTAGAAAAGTAAATAAATAAAAAGGAACTTTAAAACGAAACAGTATAGTCATTGAAATAACGGTCAGTTTTCTTTTTTCTCACTGCGGACAATTTTCGCAAATAGAAAAATTCGTCAATTCGTTAAATACGAACTACATAAGTAGATCTTCTTCATCTTCGTGAAGGTAATGGAGTAAAACGGACTTATCTTAGGTGGTTGTTGTTTTGCTTTGAAATTGGAACCAGTACGTCGTATGGGGCAAACTGGACTGGTAGTCCGTTTTGCCCCCCGACGTACTGGTTCAATTTACCCCACAAGAAGTTTTTTAAAAGAAATATTTTTATTTTTTTTAATATTATTTATTTAAATTTATTTCTAGTGTTTTTAAAGAACACAAACGATCACAAACAATAAAAAATGCACTAAGTTTTGGAAAGGTTCAACCTGTCGTCTTGGATGGAGATGGGCCGTTTTCAAACTTTCTTCATTTAAACAACAACTAACTTCAATTTTTCAATTAAACTAAGACATGTGTTTGCAAAGTAGGCTTTTCATAAGTTCTCATTATTGAATATAAGATGGAGATAAGAATCACGCCAAAAATCGGTTTGGTTCTTTTTGCCCCGAGGTCCATCTTTCCCCACTCTCCCCTATATCAATTCACTATATATTTGGCTTATACAAAATAAATAAAAAAAAATAAATCGGGTGGCACAACGGCTCATGAAGAACCGGGGCCTAGTGACTAACAACTCGCAACCATTCCTGTGTGCGCCTTTCGACTGGAATGGAAGGGACCTACAATTTTATGCCGAATCCGAACGGCTAGACGAGAAGCACTTATTCGTGACAAGTGATACTCTTGGAGGATTTGTCAATTCATCGCAAGAGGCAGTAGCCCTGAAAAAAAACTTTTTAGTTTTTAGGTGGACGAGGCTGGGAAACGATCCCAGACCTCCAGCGTGACAGTCGAACGCACTAACCATTACGTTACGGGCTACTACATATATATTTTATATATATATATATTTGGCTTGGTATAAATAATATAAGCATATGGCACATGACTAGGGTAGTTTTGAAGGCCCAATCTTATGCAATCAAAATAAGTACAATACAGTTTTCCTAAAAACAGTAATATTCCTTTTTATAAAATGATGATTCAATTTTCAGTGAACATGCATAATACTACCAAGTTCTAATGGTATGGTTATGAAGCTTGGCAGACATCTTTCGTTTGTCGTAAGAAACAAGAATCAATAGAGCCAATACAATTATTTGGGTTGAAAGGGTGTTTTTTTGAGTGAAAGTGAAATGCGTAAACATATTATGACCAGTAAACCCCTCCCAGGACTAGTACGTTGATGAAAGTCGCTAGGAATGTTTCATTTTTTGTTATAACCAAGAATAAAAAAAGATAAATCAAATATCTAATGTCAAAGGTGGTTTTTTTAGGGGAAAGTATTTTATCTGCTCTATTCAAAAAATACATTAATTTTTGCACTAAAACGACGATTATTTTCTTAATGGTGATTGTTATTTGTACTTCGATCACATAAAATAAAATGTTGGGTTTATAACCCATATTTTCCTTTCGCCTCAAAAAAACATCCCTTCTTGAACCAGTATATTTGCAAGGATCCTTGTGAGTCTTGGTTCTAACAAAAAATAAAACATTTCTACCAACTCTGATCAACATACCAGTTTTGGGAGGGATTTACTCTACGAGTGACTGACTTTTCCCTCTCACTCAAAAAACACCCCAGATATTTTGATGGACTCTTTTGATTCTTTTTTCTTATGAAAAATTATCCATGTGTTCCAAATTTCATCAGTCATCACCATACCGTTGGAACTCGGTTATGTTATACTAGTATAGCTAGTTGCACTAAAATTTCGGTCATCAGTTTATAGAAATAAAATAACTTTTTCCAAGGGTGTTTACCCAGTCAAATCGTCACCTGGAGTGCCAGTTTCAGGAAAACAATATAGAAGTTTTTTCTCACTCGTCTTTTTAAGGGGTCGTTGAATCCGAATTTCAACTTTTCTACTTCTTACGGATATGGCTTCACAGCGAAAATTACAAAAAAAACTTTCAGTCTTTTCAGTTTTTTGCCCAAAAATCAAAAAAATATACGCACTTTTTGGATAAATTACCTTCTACTTTTTACAGATCATAAAATTTCCTACAAAAATGGTCCACACATTTTTGTTTAGAATTAACGGTTTGGCCACTAGTGTACGGTAAAAAAAGACCAAAGTTTCGTGGTTTTTGAAAAACACAGTTCTCTCGTTAGATTTTTGCTTGTAACTCAAAAAGCATGTCCAAGTTTGGCCAAGTTCAAGATTAACTAATAAATTGAAAGCAGATGGTAATGCCAATGAAAAATATTTTACTCCTTAAAATTAGTAAAACTGCAAATCAATTATGGACAAAGTTAGGTTTTCTTCAAATTTCAAAAAATATCCGTTACTAGAGAACCGCTATGATAAGGGCTGTCCACGAGACGAGAAAAGTCGCATGACGCGACGGAGACGAAACTGCCTTTTAAACATCCGAGAATAGACTGCATCAGAGACGAGACTATTATATTTGGCCCGAAATTTATAGAGTCTAATAAATTGGAAAATCCAATTTCAGATAAATATACCATGCCTAAATTTTAAAATTTTGAGAAATCATCTTCAAAAGCAGAGTGATTTTTTGTTTCAATTAAGTGAAAAAAAAATTATGACCCTTTAATTATATTTTTCTTGAAAATGTTCATCTTATTTTAACTATAACTTTTTCATTCAATATAGCTTTTAACGGCTTTTAGTCCATAAAAATTGGCGTTTCGTCCCGGCGTTCTCACTTGGACTCTTCAGTTGACAGAGAGGGCCTTGTCAAGACGCAATTTTTATTAAGTTCAGTCCAGCTTACATCAATTTTACTGCGAAAATCAATTGTGAACTATATCCAACCCAATTAGAATTTCTAATCAAGAATTGTTGGAAATTTTGTTACCCGTGGCCTGGCATTGTTTACATATGAGTGTGTTTTATAATACAAATTCTATATACTACTGAAATACATCAGCCAAGTAGAAGACTTAGCATTATTTAATTGGACTTATTGAATTATTGATTCAATATAGCTTTTAACGGCCTTTAGTCCATAAAAATTTCAATTGCAAGCGTGGATCCAAAGGCGGGTCATGCACCCCCCCCCCGCTGGTTGATTCAACTTTTGTTTTTCTGTATGAGTTTGTTTAAATTAGGAGCAAAAGCTAGATCTGTTGTGCTCATGACAACCCCCCCCCCCCCCTTGAGTTGCATGTTCTATGAATAACTGCCCTCAGTATTGGTAGAACATAAATATTTGGTCATGTAATAACCCAACGCCCAACGTTCTCCATCAAGGCCCAAATATTGGCTAGTTAAGCTGCATGATCTTATCACCAACCATGCGGAGTTATAAAAACTCATCCAAAGATGATGCTAAGTGGTTATACATTTTGTAATGGTACTCTTTTATTGTGTTATTCATCTTTATTTATATGTATCTTTGCTCATATTTACAAAACCTTCTAAAACACTTTAAAAAGTTAGGTATTTAAAAATTAAAATTAAGTTTCGCCAAGTAACTTGCAAATATTCCCATATGAAACATTTATACCGTCACCCAAGAGGCAAGAAACAACGTCAAAGTAAATAACAATTTTATTGGATCAGGAAATCGATATTTTTCATCACCTGCGAGTATTTTTTTTTGTTAAATTTCTTTTTTGTTTCGGGTATTATTGGCCAAACAGATTTAAATTCACAATCAAAATCATTTGGATATCTCTGACCGCAATGTTATATCCAGTTTCTAAGTGCGATAAAACAACAAACTTACCAAGTGCTTTGAAGACACGTTTTGACGTTAATAGAAACAAAAAAAAGCCTTTGAAAACTATGAAAATCTTGACCTTTTATTTGTACATATTATGAAATGAACAAATTGTTTCAGGGAATAAGGGTGATATTTGGAATGCAATATTTAAAGAAAGTTACAATACACATAGCAGGGACTGTTTTAAGTGGTAGTTGTTGTTTTCTGGTAGTTTCTATTTGAAATTGGTAGTTCTAAATCACGTTTCTGGTAGTTGATATTAAACACTCCGCCCTTTCTTCCACAGGACAGTTCAACACAAAGTACTTCTACAAGAGTGTCAATTTTCAATCACAGTGTAGGTATTTGCTGCCTTTTTTAATTTCGAATGATTTATTACTATGTATTCATATTTGTTAGGATTATCTAAGTACAGAAAACATGTTAAACTTTTATCTGATTTCAAATTTTAAATGGATATAACCTATTACCCGCACAGAATAAGCGTACTTCGTTGTGTTGCCTCAACGAATGCAGATGCAATTTCAATTGAAAGTCAAACAGAAACCTAAATTTTTGAGCGCCGTATTTATGATTTTTCAACAGTTTTTTTTTCAATTACTCAACTGCCAAACTGCGACAAGTAATAATTGGTAAGCAAGCAAATCAAAATAATCAGCCTTTTGAAAATAAAAAATGAGGACATTGTAAAAAAAGTTAATTACAAACATATGCATTTGGCAGTGAGTATAAACTCATATTCAATCGCTTTTCTAAAAATTAATTATTTTTTAATTCATATTTGGCGCGTTTCAATTCAGATAGCGCCGTAAAATTACCCTCGGTAAGAACAACAAAATTAAGAAAGTGTCGATAAAATAGCCAACCGATAGACTGCCTACATCGAAGAAAAAACTATTTAAATCGAAACGAACATTTTCTGTATCATTTTGTTCAATATTGATTTGTTGGTAGTTCTGATTTTTTCTTAAAACTGTCCCTGATACGTAGGTACTTCATGTTTCCAAACCTGAAACAAAAATTTAAATATACTGGCTAGGTTAATTGTTAGTGTAGCTTTAGCAGAAGGTCCTTGTCTACGATTCTTTCATTGATAATTTGCTTCCGGTCTTCAATGGTAGAAAACCACCTTACAGTCTGTTAGGTGGTTTTCAACCATTCCTTCTTATTTTCACAAAGCCTTATAAGCTTTATCAACAAATTTACTGCGCACTTTAAGGTCATATTAACATATAGATTAAACGCTTAGAAGCCAAAGACATACTTATGTATGTACCTACATTTTTTTAACAATAGGTTTCACTAAAATAAAAAAAAAATAAACGAAATTTTTTGCAGTGTAAGGCTTATTGGGTTTGAATGTACATAGGCGTCAGTCGTGACCCCCCCCCCTGGCTGAAAGTCTGGATCCGCCCTTGCCCACATGTCGTGTTGATGAAAATGTCGTTTTATGTGTATCTACATTGTAGTTCCCCACTTATTATAAAACACGAAAGACATTTTTTTATTTTTTTGACGTAAGCGTGACTTAAAGGAAAAATTCTCATTTTAAATTATAAATGGAAGGCAATGCTTAAATCATACAAATTGTTTTCATTGATAAACAGAATAATTAATTCAATATGGCCAAATTAAAATCAAAGACATCATAAGGTATGGTCTAAAAATGTATGTTATTCAAACTTCTTAAAAATCTATTAGTAATATGTATAATGATTTTATTTGAAATTTGTATTATGAAGATTCGGAGTGAGCTTTAAAATACAACAAATATTGCTAGGTATTTGGGTAAGGAGGATCATGATACCACCTCAATATTTTCCCTGTTTAATTAAGCTTTGTAAATTTAAATAGCTTTCCGATAATAATTATGTTTGATGTAATGTATAGACCACGAAGTAGTGTTGTTTTTAATTTGTAATCAATTTAACATGAAATTTAAGTTAAATTAAAGTATTTTAAGCAGAATGAATACATATTGGGTCTTACTAATAACCAAAATAATATTTGGATGTTTATAAAATTACTTTAGGTTACTTTTTATTAATGAATTTGCGGGTGGCAATAGCACAGTTAATATAGTGTTTGATTTCTAACCTGGACGTTAACGTTACTTTTTTTTTGTAAAGAAGTATTTTTTTTTGTACAAAAATTATTTTTTTTTTTAAAAGAGTAATTTTTTTGTAAAAATGTTATTTTGTTTTGTAAAAAAAATCTTTTTTTTTGTAAAAAAGTTATTTTGTTTCCAAGAAAGTTATTTATTTTTTAAAATAAGTTATTTTTTTTTTTGTAAAAAAGTTAAATATTTTTGCAAGCAAGTTGAATTTTTTTTGTAAGAAAGTTAATTTTTTTTGTAACAAAGTTATTTTTTTTTTTGTAAAAAAGTTTTTTTTTTGCAAAAAAGTTTATTTTTTTAAATTTTTTTTGTTTAAAAAAAGTTTATTTCTTTTGCAAGAAAGTTATTTTTTTTTGACGTTGCAGCATTATACAGTAAGTAAGTCAGGGAAATTATTTTAATTTTTCAGAATAAACATACAACTTTATTTCAACTTTTTTTTGAGATTTATCCCAATATTCACTTATGTATACCTATTAAAAATTTAATTTATTAGGTACAAATAAAAACAAACAAACGACCATTTCAGTTGATGGTTTATTTCAATCTGAATACAATAAGTAGAGACGCCAAAGAAGTTGGCGTCTTGCTTTTTGATACTACTGTTCTCTTATGCACAGTATGGAAGATTTTAGATATAAGTATGATTATAATGCATGGGTGGTACATAACAAACCAGTTTAAAATTAAAAAAAAAAAATATTTAGATATTTTAGATAAAGCCAATATTCTTTCGAAAATTTTAAGCTCTATATCTTTTCTTAACTTTACATACACGCTGAGGAATAAATATTAAAACATTTTTAAGTTATCAGCTTTTTTTAGATAATTTGGCGCAAAATTTTAAACATTGCTCGTTTATGGTTGACTTACATGTATCTTATATCGAACCCTGGTTCGCAAACGTCCAAACGTTAATAAAAAGTGCTCCAATAAATATTCGTTTTTAAGACGATTTAATAGTTAAAAAAGTAGTATAATTTAAGCTTTTTGTAGGTTGGCTTCTGCCCAACAAAATTTCATTTATAAAAAGTAAAATCAACACGCTGGTGAGTTGCATTTTAGTAAATAAATAAGTCTTCGCTATGCAACGGAGCCCGCCTAAATCAAATTGCCAAAACAGCGTAATGTCGGGCACACCAAAAAGATTTCGCACAGAAAACACTCCAGAATCCGAAAAGTTCGCTATGAATAGCGTCTTGACAAACACATCGGTAGGAAATATGCGAATCTTAGACCTCCAAAGCTTAATAGCAAGCCTCCTAGATGACAGATTGCAAAAAATTCCAACCAAATCCGATATAGAAAGTATAAGCAATGAAATAAAAACTCTACAAGTCAACAACAAAGAACTTAAAGATCAAGTGTACAAAATGGAGGCGCGTTGTACATCACTTGAAAGACAGGTCGAGATGCTGGAACTTAAAGCAACCGAAAAAAATCTTATTGCTCATATTCCAACACAAATCGGCCAAGATGCAGCGGAAAAAGAAAGGAAATTATGCCTGGATATGATGAAGTCAAACAATCCATCACTTGTTTCATCATCAAAAATTCTTCATGCCGGAGAAAATGTCACTAATGTTATCGTGCAAATGCAAAACAGCGAAGATGTCGGAAAGATCCTAAGATCGGCAAGCTCATTAAAAGGCACAGGCATAAGTATACATAGAGATTATCCACATGCGATGAGAGCAAGAAGAAGGCAACTCATGAAAATTAAAAATGATATTTATGCTAAGAATAAAAATATCAAAACACAATTTAGAGGCCAAAACTTGCAAGTAGGCGAAAATATATTTTTTATTGATAAAAACAATAATATTAAATGTGAAAATGGAAACGCGATGAATGTACTACGTCAGCTGCTGGGTGATGAATGTCATGTCACAATGACAGGAGAGATGCCAACGTCAAGTGCTGCCAATACTAGACCTTTGGGAAGCTACAACGCTGGTGCTCAAACTGTAGATAAAACGCAACCGCATACTGACCGCGGGGCACTGCCTCAAAATAATGTTTAATGTTAATGCCGTCTGCCAAAGCGAAAATATTTTGTATGTCAAAAGCATTGTTAAAAACTACAAAATACTTTCATATAATGTTTCAGGGCTAGCAAATAAGTATTTATATGTAGAATTTTATGATTTTTTAAATAAGTATGATTTTATTTTTTTATTTGAAACATTTTTAACTGAAGATAACTACGTTTCCGCCGAAAATAAAATATTAAATTATAATTTTATTTGGATACCAGCTAAAAGAACTAACACTAGAGGGAGAGCAAGTGGAGGATGCTACTTTGGTTACAAAAAAGAAATGATTGGTATAGAATGCAGTTTTCAAATTTTGAATGAAATGAATGTGATAGAATTAAAATTCGATAAGAAAACCTTTCGAATAATTCCTGCGTACGTCAACTGTAATCACTGGGAAAGAGATTTTAATCAGCTTCAAGAAACCATTATGACTGGAAATCAACAAAACACGATGCTTATCGGTGACTTTAATGCACGAATCGGAAAGAGGCTGGATCAGAAAATAACGGGGAAGGGATAGTAAGGCAGTCAAAGGATGTTGTTTGTAATTCAAGGGGGACAAAGCTTCTGGAGTTATGTACCGAATATGGCCTTCGCATACAAAACGGAACAAGCGCGTCTGACAAGACAGGAAATTTCACGTTTGTAGGAAGACAAGGGACGTCAGTTATTGATTTAAGCCTATTAGGTGGTGACTGGAACGCATACGTCAAAGATTTTGAAGTTGGCCAAGTGCCAAAAGGAAAGATTTTCGTTGGCACAGTGGACTGATATTTAGATGTTAATTATCTCATGAAATTCCACGGGTAGCATCCAATTGAAACAGGGGAATATAGAAAAAAATGCTGCCTAGACTGGGGCTCGATCCCACAGGTCCAGGTCCATGAAGGAATTATATATTTGTAATGTATTGCATTTTTATGTTGCAAAAATATGTATTAAAAACATCGATGTTAAAAAAAAATCGGTGTTTATGATTCGATGATTTTGGACATCGATATTGATTTTTCGATGTTGACTTATCGATGTTAACAACGATGATTTTTCAATATCGCTCATTCCTACCACTCAATCTTTTGACGATTCACCAATACAAAGATAAAATGTCAGAATTGAGCAGAAGCATTACAAACTGTTGCATTGGATTTTAGAATGAGTGGAACCTTGAGTGAAACCAATGGAAAATGGCATTCAACAATGTCATAAGTCATTAGCAAACACCCTCTTTACATAGAGTTTCTGTAGTTATATAAAACTATTCTTTTTTGACAGATGACAGCTATTTAGTTTCGCTTCGCATCGAGAATAAAATAACAATTTCCATTTTAACTCATTTACCTAATTATATTTTATAAAAACAAAATTAATATACAACTTTTATTAAATTCATTAAATCAGAGAACATGAAGCGCCTCCATTGCCCAACTTTCTAGTAGTATAGTGCATAGTGAAAATCGAAGTAGAGCTTGTCGATGTCGGTGTTAGGTTATTTTGAAAAATGTAAACAATGAAGAATCAAAAGAATTAAATTTTCATCAAATAACAAATTAAAAATATGTATGAAAATATATTCATTTGATTCATTTGAAGTAGATATTCTTATGTTAATGATTTTATAAAATTATTAAACATTATTTCGCACATAATTATATTCGACGCTTGCTCTTATTTTTCTTTCCTTCAAACTTTAAATATTTAATAAATGTTTCAACACCGTGGTTGTTTTTATTGTTTAACTTCCTATCCATGAATAGATGTGACAAAAGAACACATATACTTAACCAAACATGTGAATTTTACCAATGTCAAGATATTCGAGAATATCCCAAAAACAGGCAAATTCGCTAAAAGACTTTTTGCACATATATAAAGCACATATTTAAAGCACAAACACAATACAAAAATTTGTGATTTGTATAGCTTTTTCGAGTGAATAATGCAGTTGCCTTGCTCCAAAAATAATTCTGAACCTCGACTTAAAAATTGTAAGCGACCTTTCAACAATATTCCTATATTAAGAATGGACTTGCTACGGCGGCGGCGACCGACAAGGTGGTTGGTCAAAGTTGATTTTGGACTATTCAATGAAAGAAATTTTTATGACTGCTATAACCGACTTGCCAAAAAATATTCCACCGTTTCACTGATTTGTATTTCAATGATGAATTTTAATAAAAGCTATAACTGGGGCCTAACAAGGAGTTCCGTCCGGTTCCGCTTTGGTACCCAAACTTCTGCCGGAAACCGAAGTGGTCCAGCTAATTTCAATCCATTTGATAAGTAGAATTTAATCTTGAAAGGTGGAGGATCATCCCTCAATATATATTTAAACGCTTCCTTGTTCAGGCGAAAAAGTTGGACCTTGAAAATATTTTTGGAATTTTCTTGAAAACAACATGGAAATACCGATTTCTATTTACTTACGTGGAACTTGATGGACTCTTTCCTCTAGGTTGGATGGATCTGTCAAAAGTGAAATGAAAAGGTGTGAAGTTAAATGCATTTTTAAAAAATTACCATTTTCCAATTTTACCTGGAAATATTTGTTAACAATTGAAAAATTTTATTAAGGAAATATTAAAAAAAAATGCGGTGCTGCGTTAAATCGTGTAAAAACGCCTATAATAAGGAGAAAAAAAAGTTTTCATTTTACAAGTAAGTTTTGGCTCATATTATCATTAAAGTAATTTGAAGTGATGTTTGTTAGGTAAATACATTATCGTAGAACACTTTTAAATTGATATTTCATAGTATTTTTCCAAAAAAAAATCAAATTTGTTGAAAATACAAATATACTTTCCTAAGTATTTAGCAATTTACTAGCTCTTCCAAAATTTTAAACCTTTTGCGACTATAATAAATTGATAATTAAACAGATAGCCGAACATTTGTAGGGTATAATTTGATGAACACAATTATTGAAGGTTTTGAATGAACAACAACCAGTTGTGTTGGCTTCCACCGAGTATTACATTTTGGCTGGAATTATTGCAATTTCATGGCTGCCAACACCAATCATCAGATTCCTTTTAGTGGTGCTTAGTCTACAGTTCCAATTTTAATTTATAAATTGTGTTGCCGTCAACTGGATTCGAACCTAGACCAAGCTACCTCAGAGGCCGTTGCACTACGCATTGCACCACCGAGGTCACCTGATCGTGCCCATCCTAATTAAGGGTTTTCTAATTTACAATATTGCATTTGGACAACTAGCTTTTTTACAAGCCACACACGAGTTAGATGTTATTCATTCGGGTTCTTTCTTTTTCTCCTCTCCGTTATCACCACAACAATTCGTTGCATATGTGTAAGTAGGGAAATTGTATGAAAGATTTGACACTGGTCAAGAATTAAATTTCATTTAAAGGTGTTTTCTCGTGATAACACTTGCAGTTAGGCTGCATAGCTTTCGCTCCGTCATATTTAACATTGAAGGTTTTGAATGAACAACAACCACTTGTGTTGGCTTCCACCGAGTATTAAATTTTGGCTGGAATTATTGCAATTTCATGGCTGCCACACCAATCATAAGATTCCTTTTAGTGGTGCTTAGTCTACAGTTCCAATTTTAATTTATAAATTGTTTTGCCGTCAACTGGATTCGAACCTAGACTAAGCTACCTCAGAGGCCGTTGCACTACGCATTGCACCACCGAGGTCACCTTTATTCACAATTATTGTTTTTATGCGTTGTAAATTTATGATAATTTTGCTGTCAAGTAAAGCTAACATGTAATCTATATAAGTATTCGATGTTTTTATGTTTATCATTATAACTTCATTATTTACAAAACAAAACAAAAGTTATGTACCGGCAGGACTCGAACCTGCACCCCTTGGGTCCATCGGTGAGATATTTGCTAAAAGTTGAAAGTAACGATTTTGTGATTTTAACTTTAGTAAATTGTTAAGAGATAGGAAGATGTTAAAATCGTTTAAAGTTAGTTAAATCTTTTTAACTCACTAAAATGGCTTTAACAATTTACTAAATCATGTAAAATATTGCGCCATTATATTTATAACTAAGGTAAGCTCGGTTTAAACAATATTGCCCATTAACACAATTAACTCTCTCATTTTGATCTACCTCACAGACTATAAAGGTAGACAAGCAAAAGTCTGATTACCAAATATTTTTTTATGGATACGAATTTAAGTACTTTTTTCTAAATTTCCTCACGTCTAAAATTAATGATTTCATCGACAATTTTTATGTTCAAACTGGCGTCACACGTTATTTAATGAAAATATTCTACTCACGCAACTCTTCTCAAAAAAATATTTTTAACTCAAATATTTATTCTTGATCTGCAACCAATTAGCATGTTTTATATTCTTAGAGAACAAAACTACATAATGTTATCAATTTCTTATCGATATATGGTTCTTTATGCGATTATACATTAAAGTATCGAGTGAAATTAAACAACAACCTTCCTATTTTTGTTTGTTTGCAAAAGTCAAGCACAAAATAACTATTCTGTTAGAACCAGTCTTATTCCGAAACTCAGAACGTAAGGTAAACGGTCTTGAGAATTTCAGAACAATTATCATTATCAATTTTTGCAATAATTTTTGAAACAAGTTCTCTTGTATATATTTGGTTTAAATAAAAAATAAAGTTAATATGGTGCAAAAAGCAATGTTCAGTGTTTCAAAAAAAAAATTAATATATAATTTAATAGCTATACAAGTTATTTTGCTATCATTAAGCAAAGGTAAATAAATCACATTCACGTATTTTACACTAATAAAAGCTAACTACGAATAGAAATGACTCTTCCACTTAATTGTCATGTGGTATATTTGAATATTTTCTTTTTTACATACGTATGTTACAAACAAATTATTAATAAAGGTGTTAAAGATGTTATAGTGCAATGAAAGGGGTGTTTATCAAGAAAAGAACATTCATAACAGTTGATTGAAAATCAACGTTTGTGAAAACGGGACTATTTTCCAAGTTTTATTAATGATAATGATATTCGAAAATATATTATTTTGAAAGATTAAATGCAGATTAGTGTCGCTTTGTCCTAGATCAACGATGTTGCGTTATTTCTGTAATAAATCTTAATATGTTGGAAAATGTTTGCATCATAATAACAAATATTGATATACGGTTCGTTGGTTTCAACTTTCGTCTTTTTGACAGGCACGAACGTTCATGATTACATGGTTCGCGAAAATACGTACGTAATTCCTTCCGTTATTTTGACTATCATGAAATTTGGGGTTGTTCTGTAAGATAAACATCATAGTCCAGTAACTTTGTCGTTTGTATGGAAAGCACCATTTGCGTCAAAACTGGTACTTCTGATTTTTTGCTGAGTTGTTCAGGATATTGGCCTAGTAAATCAACCATATTTTTCGACCACGAGCGGCGACCGCTTCATGGTCAAAAATAAAAAAAAAACGCCTTTTTTCAGTTATTGTCGATTTTAGTCTTTAAGAAGTAATTTAAAATAAAAACATTGTTCCACGATTTCAAAGTAATTTATTTGGCTCAAATTTGAGCCATCTCTGTAGACCGAATGGTTTCAAAAAAAAAGCATTTCAAAATTTAGCGATAAAAAAAAAATATAACCAGTAGTATTATCAAACAGTATAATGGAAAATAAAGAATGGTTGAAATAAATGCCCAAAAGCATTGGGGCGTGTAGGTTGAGCCAATATAAAAGGACATTCATACCGGAAGGGGGGTCTATTTACCCCCGTTAAGATGGGAGGGGCAATTATCTAAAAAAATGACTTAAGGTAGAAACAAAAATATTGAAAAGCAATGGTAACACCCACAATATTCTCCTATAGCATATCTTGCACCCAGAAACCCATTCTTGAATTTTCTTTTTAAATAAAGTTATTGTAATCGGTAGTTTATGAGAAATTAATTTCCAAACTCAAAATATTAAAAAAGAAAGGACAATGGGCACTTTTATATGGAGTGCGTCCCATGGATGTAACACATTCTGACTTATATCATTTTAAAGGTCTCGATGAGTGCTATAATTTTTTGTAATCGTTAATGCATCTTTTATTTATCGTGTAACTTCGGAACGACGTGACCAATTGAAGTCATATTCACACAATATGTTAAATGTTGTTAGATAAAAGTTTCTAATTATTAAGGGATCTGGTAGGTGGCGCTATTGTCAAGTTATTGGTAAAAATTCTCTAATTATTAAGCAAAATCGCTCATATTCAAATGTAACGTTGGTTTATTGCAAGAAAATAAAATCACAATCAAATGCATTATTTATAACGCAAAGTTGCTCATTCTCAAACAAAATCACAAAATATGGACCTGGTAGGTGGCTTTGATTTAAGACTAAGAAAGATGCCGCGCTTCATCTAATGGTCGATTTCATTCGGTATTTTTAGCCTTAATACCTTTTATTATTTTCTTAAATGGTCGCGCTTTCGACCAATAAACCAATATAACATTTGAATATGAGCGATTTTGCTTAATAAATAGAGAATTTTTGTCAATAATTTGACAACAGCGCCACCTGCAAGATGCGTTCATAATTAGAAACTTTTATCTAACAACATTTAACAATTTGTGTGATTATGATTTCAATCGGTCACGTCGTTCCGAAGTTACACGATAAATTAAAAATGATTTATTAACGATTACATTAACGTTTACATTAACGTTCATAACACCTTCCCTGCACGCGATACACACTTTTGTCCATACAATAAGAGATATAAAATAAAAAATAAATCGGGTGGCACAACGGCTCATGAAGAACCAGGGCCTAGTGACTAACAACTCGCAACCATTCCTGTGTGCGCCTTTCGACAGGAATGGAAGGGACCTACAATTTTATGCCGAATCCGAACGGCTAGACGAGAAGCACTTATTCGTGACAAGTGATACTCTTGGAGGATTTGTCAATTCATCGCAAGAGGCAGTAGCCCTGAAAAAAAACTTTTTAGTTTTTAGGTGGACGAGGCTGGGAAGCGATCCCAGACCTCCAGCGTGACAGTCGAACGCACTAACCATTACGCTACGGGCTACTACATACAATAAGAGATAGTACCTTTAAAATGATATACGTCACAATGTGTTACATCGATAGGCCAAAATGCCCATTGTCCTTTGCTCCAAGAATCCTGGTTTTACTTACTAAATAGTAGAAAATTCTTCTTCAGAATTTTGAGTTTGGAAATTAATTTCTCAAAAACTACCGATTAAAATAACTTTATTTAAAAAGAAAATTCAAGAATGGGTTTCTGGGCCTTTGTTTTCCCAGTTCATTTTTCGACAAATTTCTTTCAAGATTGCGGAAAAGAGTGCTGGTGAAAGTGGATCACCTTGTCTTACTCCACGAGTCATTTGAAATATCGGCCCTATGGTTTCCGTTTTTATGCATGCCGTACTTTCATTGTACATCTTTTTTAAAATGCGGACAATTTTCGATTCAACGCCTTGTTTTATTAATGCCTCCCAGATATATATTTGATCTATCGTGTCGAAAGCTTTAGCGAAATCGATAAATGCAAAATAGAGAGTTATAGTATATTCTTTGGCTTTTTCGATAATTTGATTCATTGTTTGAAGATGATCCATTGTTGAAAACCCAGATCTAAATCCAGCTTGTTCAATAGGCTGATTGAATTCTAGACTTGTTTATGAGGATGAGGATTATTTCGGATTTTGTCCATTGTTATCGAAATCCTCAGTGACCAGAACCTAGTTGAAAATTTCCTGCAACCAGTTGGCCCCTGAAAATTTTGCGTAATTTAAATATTCTGCTCTGCAGCGATTCCATCATTTCCAGCACACTTGTCTTTATTTAAGCTTTGAATTGCATAATTCGATTTCGCTTTTTAGCAAACTCGGAAATTCTTCTTCTTGACTTTCAAATTCAATACTTTGGGGTGTAGAATTTGCAGTATGCTGCAATTGCCTTTTATACAAAGCACTATAAAAGTTTGTTGGTATCATATTGATATCTTTTCTCCTGTGATTGCTTTGTAAATTATCGGATAGAGGAACGATCCATTCCTTATGAGGTTCCATTACAGCATTCGCTTTTTTGATTGACTTTGTTGTTTCTATTATCTTTTGAAGTAGTCTTTCGTTGAATAGTTTTATATCTTCTTGTGATTTTTTCTTTATTTGTTTTCTTAGAATTTTTAAATTCCATTTTTCGGATTCGTTCAGATGTTCTTTTTTGCGTAATTTTTCACGGTTTTTAATTGGTTCTAATGTTTCGCTTGTAAGTTTTGTGGCTTTTGTTTTGTTGCTGTTAGGATGTATCTTTCTGCAGATTGCTTGATTGTTCTTTCCAGATTGTTGAAGCGATTTTTAATCAGTTCGTTTCTATATGATAGTATGTGGTAACGTTGTTGCAGGTCCAATTATATTAGTTATATCCAATTATAAAAAATAATTTTCCGATTCAATCATTTTTGTTCAAATCGTTTTTTGCTAAAATCGAGGAGCATTGTGGTTGCCAAATCAGAAACGTCAAAGTTCAACCAGAAAAGGTCTTGAAATTTTCATTCATTCTTTCGTTAATTCCTTCCCTCTACATTTCTACACCCCTTACCCAGTCTGTCAAAAAGACAAAAGACTAAACAACAACCCAAAACACGAATTATTTAATCGGGCACTTAATTTTAACTTATGGATACATTTTGGCGTTTGTATTAAACTTCTTGCACATTACTGACACCATCGACCTATTATACCTGGACTAATAGGAGCCATTTATTAAAAAAAAAAAAAAAATACTTTAGCGGCAATTTGAAAACGAATTAGGGCCAGTTTGTTCACAGTGGGTTAAATTTAATATGTGGTTTTGAGACGCTCTAATAAACTAACGCTTATTAACCAAAATTGGCTTATTATAGCGATATCCATGATTAGGAACTCAGACTTTGGATTTTTTGAAAACAATTTGATCAACAATAAACACATTCACCGATTTCCCAGTTTCAATAAATATGTATTAAAGTAAAGCGGGTACACATTATCAAACATGTTTGGCAAACCTGTTTGATGTCAAGCACTCAACAGTATCAAAGAAATTTGTGAACAAAGAACGTATTTGTCAAACAGAGAGTACACACTATCAAATTATACTCTGTTCAATTTGTATTTTCGGTACAGACCTTATGGAAGAGCTTTTTCAAACATACACGTGCTGGCTGGTGTTTGCATTGCAATCAACTTAAGAAATTGCTTGTGAAATAAAAAACAGAACTCCTGACTTTCATTGAAATTTTTTTGTTTTTGTAATATTCCATAAATCCACGTACATCCCATCTTGACCTGTCTGCTCCGTGGTTGTGAGCTGTGAGGAGACTGAATCAAGATACACACAATTTGCCTCTCGCTCGATTAACTGGCTGAACAAAATAGAGTCCCGTAAGTGCCTGTCCACATTGTATTTTTAATGCTTGGTGTTAATATGTTCGTTGTGTCCATACGATGAAGAGTAAATCCTCTTAGTTCAATCTACCCATCCCTATCTCCCACCCTTGAAATCTATCTATCTTTCACTCACACAATAAAAAATCTATCATGTTGAATCATAGAATATTGTTTGAAAGTGGCGCATCGGTGCAATTTGGGTGGAATCTACCCATCTTTTTTTCACTCACATAAAGTCTACCTGTCTCACTGCATGCACCTAGCATTAAAAATCCAATGTGGACAGGCACTAACAAGAGCTGCAGGCTGCAGTTGCAAGTAGAACAGTGGTCAAAAAATAAAAAATATCGTACCTTCTATGTGCCCACAATGCAGCAGTGCATTCATTTCATTTTTGTTGATAATTTCCAGAATTATAGCTTTATAAAAGCTTTTGAGAGCATATATTTTATGTTTAAGGACAAAAGTGTTGTTACTTCGTGTTTTTCTGCTTACATCTTTTCGTTTTATTTTTTTTGTTCTTGGTTAAAATGCTGCTATACAATATTTGTTGGGTATTTTTTTTACGGAAGAACTACTATTTGAGCAAGTTTTTGATGGAGTTCGGTTCATTAATTAATTACAATTTGGATTGCCAAATAGTTTTTTTTTTCATGAAAATAAAAATAAAAAGAATAAGGTTTCGTGTTTATTGTAATAATTTACCAACAAAATTTATTTCCTTAAAATTCTAATAAGGCATTACTAATACTTTTTCCTGAAATAAATCTTATAATCTAATCTACCCTAATCCTAACTAGTCATAAAAAATTAAGCATACCTTATCACTGTGAACTTAATCCCATAGAGCTTGTTTGGGCTCAAGTGAAAGGATTCGTGGCAAGCCAAAATAAGTCTTTTAAACTGGTAGAAGTAAAAGATCTTCTAAAAACAGGACTTGCGAAGGTTAACGCTGAAAAATAGCAAAGGTGTGTCCAACACTTTGAGCAGGTGATTGAGCCAAAGATGTGGGAAATGGATGTTTTAACTGAAAGAGCAGTGGAAAATTTAGGTATAAACTTAAATGAAGAGAGTGGCAGCAGCAACTACTCGTCGGAGTGATAAAATATTTTTTTTAATTCAATTTATTTTTTCTGTCATTTATTTTTACGTAAAAAGAGATTAGGCTTTCTTGGGAACTCTTAAAAAAACGCGCCTACTATCTTACCTCTTGGTGGTGTGGAAAAAGAAAGATTTATTTTTATTTGCATTTACATTCATTTTTGTTAGATTTACATTTTGACGATCTACATTTTTATCTGTTTGTGAAATCTAAATTAGCAGTTGGTAACCGTACTTACATTTGAATGAGAGAGAACAGAGTTATATGTCAATTTATAATGCGCGATACGGCAACCATATAAAATGCAAAAGCTTTATAAAAAAAGAGATAGCTTATTGAAAACTTCATTTCGAGATGGATTATTTTTTATATATATTTTTCTTATCACTCCCTTGATTCGAATGCGGGTAGTCTGGCAGCTAGGAGACGTTGCGTTTTCCCGCGCGCGTCACGTTTATAACGGTTATAAAGTTAATTTAAACTTCATTTTTAGAAGATTAATTTGTTTTCATTATGTTCTATAGACTTGTGGAGATGTAAATCCAAAAAGCCAGACATTTCTGCGGTAGCAAAAGCCCAGCCAGACACTTTTTGTAAAAAAAATATATATATTTTTATAGAATTTTAATTAACTTGGCAAAAAAGAGCTTAGATTCGCTTTAATTTGAAGTTTTTGGGGTAAATAGTGGGTAGGGGAGATACCCCACCATATTCCCACTAATTAATCCGCAAAAGGTGGACGCCATTTTGAATTTTAGGAATTTAAGCAATGATTTAAATTAACTCATTCATTATTTATCCCAGTCAAAATGTACACAAAAATGGCCAATCTGCCAAAAAAATCCAAGTGAAGGTTTTTAAACGCAGCTGTCTCCATTTTGGCATAAGAAATTTTAATTAAATTGAATATTATTTAAAAAAAAAATGCCCCTCCTCTCTAAAGGGGGGGGGGGGAGAAAGAACCCCCCTCTATGCCAAATAAATTTTGTATTATGTTTCTTAAAAAAAACGTTATCATTTTTTGGTGCCGTATGAAAACAACTCTTGCTATTTAAATTTTGCCTAATTTAGTATACATCAACTTTTTCGAATAGTTTCAGATATATAAAGAAAAAAAAAGGAATTTATAACTCCACTCTCAGCCACATTACATGACGAAATAACAGTGAATGAATGTGTATTTTCCTTTTTTGTTTTTTTCAAGTAAATTGGTCAGAAAACATTCAATATCTAAGACAATAACAGGTTTTTTTCAGATTTGTTGACTTTTCTACCCCCCGCATCTTCCTTATTATTAACCCTATCTAAAAAAAATAAAAAAAATCGGGTGGCACAACGGCTCATGAAGAACCAGGGCCTAGTGACTAACAACTCGCAACCATTCCTGTGTGCGCCTTTCGACAGGAATGGAAGGGACCTACAATTTTATGCCGAATCCGAACGGCTAGACGAGAAGCACTTATTCGTGACAAGTGATACTCTTGGAGGATTTGTCAATTCCTCGCAAGAGGCAGTAGCCCTGAAAAAAAACTTTTTAGTTTTTTAGGTGGACGAGGCTGGGAAGCGATCCCAGACCTCCAGCGTGACAGTCGCACGCACTAACCATTACGCTACGGGCTACTACTATTCACCCTATCGAAAATATGAAAATAAATTTTTGTATAGATAATTTATTTGTCTCTAATTACGTAGTATAGACTTTTGCGCTAACATGTGAGGTTATTCCAATATTCACGAAAACCTAAAAATGGGTACCTTTAACCCCCCCTCCTGAGTTTAGCCCGCGGCCCTGGGCTGGGGACTTTGGGTATGTTACACCTGGGGGTATACCCTACCATATAAAAAAATAATCCAGAGAGCACTATTTTTTGCAAGCAAAATTCCTTCGTTGACTGTACTAACATTCTATGTTATTCTCTAGGAGTCAGATTTAATTTTTGTTTTAGCTTTCGTTTTCTAAAATAACGGCTGTAATGGTTTTGATAAAACTTCGTACATGTAAAATGTAATCCCTTAGAACAGTTTTTATATTTATAGCACGTTTTTGCCAAAAAAAAATCCAAGAACTGAAATAAATGTTTGGGATTTTTTGTGCAAATTACTGGTTTCTTATTTGTTTTGAGATATTCCCGAATATCTCGTTATTGGGTTTTTTGATTTGGTCAAAAATTGAAATTCGGTAGGTTCTTCTAAGTTAGTCAAAAAATATTGGTACAACATTTTAAACAGCCTAATATTAAGGGTTAAGCATGATACTACTTAACATTTTTCTAATTTTAAAATAGTTTAGTAAAATTTGCTAAATTTAAAATATTTTTGAAATTGTAGAACACGTCCAAAAAAGTGCCGCTCGTTCAAAAAAATTCGTTAATAGGTGTCATATGGATTCAGTACGATACTAAATAAACAAAATAGATTTTAATTTAAGTAAATTGTTACGTTATGAGATAATACGATGCTAAACTCATTTTAAATGTATTAATTAAAAATGATTTAACATCGTACTAAATCGACTAAAATTTTGCGCCATTGCATTTAAGATTTGTATTAATAGATATTTTTTAATGTCCCGATTTGTCCCGTTTTTTGGGGCCTGGCGTCCCGATATTAACCAAATTTAATCTGGCAGCCCTAAATACTTCCCAAAATCGTAGAATCATTTAAATTCAAACAACGGTAGGCCTTGTGGTGCGTACAAAGGAACAAATCGAAAATTTAAGATTTTTCATTCAGAGGGCGTGGTACCCACCCATTTTCACAGAATTGATAACATTAATATGGACCTCTGACTGTCGTACACTGATGAAATTTGGTAGACTGGTATATCATTATATGATCAATACAAAGGAGATATTGGAAAATTTGAAATTAGCCAATGAGGGGAGTGGCACCCACCCATATTCTCAGAATTGATATCAATTATGTGGAGCACTTTTGACCGTCGTAGAAAAAAAAATGATGAAAATTGGTAGAGCGATACGTCTTGACATGCAAGAAAGGGGAAAATTAAAAATTTGAGATTTTACATTCAGTGGATGTGGCAACCACCTATTTTCGAAGAATTAATATATATTTAAAAGAGAGCGCTACTGCAGAATTATGAAATTTTATAGAGCGGTTGGTTTTCAGGTGTAGGTATACAAAGAAAAAATTGAAATTATGAAATTTTTCATGCAGGGGCGTGGCATCTTCACAATAAATACTTAATTTTTCTTATGAGGCTTTCAGTGGCCTTTTATTCCACCCACTTTTCCTGATAAAAAAAATCGTTGCAAAAAGAAGTGAAATTACACAAAAACATAAATGTTAAAAAAGAAGCCAAGTTCTTCTATAGGTTGATATACAAAAACCTTTGCGTATCAAGTTAGCCGTAAAAAGTTGTGAGATGTAAAGTGCGCCAAGTTCTAAGTTTGTTAATGTTAAATATTAAATATTTAAAGTAGTGTAATATCGAAGCACCACAAAATTACGTATTCATGTTTTACTCATTTCTTTTTGAAATTCAAATCAATTCTGTTTTAATTTTAAAGTTTCTGTTCTACTTGATGCATCATGCAACATTCAAAGGATGGAATTTAATAGAAGTAGTGATAGTGACAATGGCATACACAAGTCTTTCATTAATTTTTTAGGCATCCAACAGTGATTAAGGCATACAAAAATCTTTCGCTAGATATCCTAGGCATCCAACACAATGTTCACTGAAGTAGATTTTTGTGGGGCTTACAAAAAAGAGCAACAAGTGTAGGAATGTTTGTAAATTGTATAAGAACATATAATTTTTAATGTTTTTTAATGACTTTTTTGTTGATATTTTCATTTAAAAAAAAGAGTGCCACATTTTAAACTTTCAGTGCCAATAGGTGCACTTTTGAGTGTCAATAGGTGCCAAAGTGCCAAACTCATTTGAAAGTGCCAATTTGGCACTAAAGTGCCACTTTCGGCAGCGCTGCTACTAACTCTCTTATATAATTACTTGGAATGCAAGGGGCATCAAAAATAAGAATTTTTGAATTTTATTGTAAACAAAAAGGTTGATATTGCGCTAGTTACAGAGACCTGGTTGAAAATTGACAAATCATTTTCTTGTCCTAATTACAATTGCTACCGTCTGGACAGAAGGCACCTCAAACGTGGCGGTGTAGCTATTTTAGTAAGAAAAGAAATCGAACACACAGTGCATCCTAACTTGCACCTACGCTGTATCAAGATAATAGGTGTAGATATAATTTTAGGCAACAACTCAAAAGTAAGTGTTTTTTCTGCCTATTTCCCTGGTGGTAATAGAACCGCTGCTGATAAAATCCCTCACCTTAAAAGTGATTTACAAAAACTCTTTAGACTTCGCAATAAAATTATCATGGGTGGTGACTTAAACTGTCGCCATCAACTTTGGAATTGCCTTAGGGCTAACTGCTGGGGTATTCTCTTATATGAAGTTTATCCAAGTTTTTCATTATTGTATCCACCTAACCATACTTATATTCCTACATCTCCATCTAAGAGTCCTTCAACTCTTGACTTTTTTGTTACTAATATACCAACATATTGTACTAGGCCATTTACTTATAATAATCTTGGATCTGACCATCTCCCCGTAAATATTATGGTGGACACCATAGCACCTGTCAGGCAAACCAGATTTTACTACAATTATTCCGTTGCAAACTGGAATCTATTTAAATCTTTTATAAACAAAAACTGTAATATGAGTGATTTAACATCTACTGTTACTATGAATGAGAATCAATCTGATTATTTATGTGATAACTTTGTTTCTTTAGTAAACAGAACTGCCGATTTTGCAATACCCAAGTTACCTGTAGCTGATAGTCATGCTATGCAACTACCAGATAGCATTTTGCTTTTAATTCGTTTGAGAAACTCTGAAAGGCGTAAATGGCTCCGTTTTCGTTATGACTTTTTCCTTCAAAATGGTAAATATTTAAATAATGAAATTGCAAAAGAAATTTCTGATTTCAGGAACTATCGTTGGAACGGCTTACTTTCCTCCTTTCATAAATCGAGTAAACCCTTCTGGAAGATTACCAAAATAATAAAAAAAAAAGGTTCTAGTATTCCACCTCTCAAAGTGCAAAACCAACTTTTTTATTGGCCCAAATGAAAAAGCAAATCTTTTGGCCACAACTTTCAGTAAAAATCACAATATTGCAGCTAACCTTAGCGATAATACTACTTTGGCAGTAGTTTCTAACTCTATTACCACCATTGCCCAATCAAACATTGTCTTGCCTGATAATTATCTAGTTAATCCTAGTATAGTTTCTAGTATCATTAAATCATTAAAAAAACAAGAAATCAGCTGGTCTGGGCGGCATCAATAACAAAATAAATTTTGAAGTTTCTTCCCCCACTGGTTTAAAATACTTAACTACTATATTTAATGGGTGTTTACAGTTATGTTACTTTCCAGAATGCTGGAAAACAGCACTGGCTATACCAATTGCTTAGCCCGGCAAACCTAAGGACAATGTTAGCAGCTACAGGCCTATTAGTCTACTCAGCTGCCTTAGTGAGTTATTGGAAAGAATAATTCAAGAAAAACTCGACACTCACTTAACTGAATATAAAATTTTGCCAGACTTTCAATTCGGTTTTAGACGTAACCACAACACAAACCAACAAATTGTAAGGATTAAAAAACATGTCACTGAAAAATGTATGATAAAAGAATCGACTGGTCTAATGCTTTTACACATTGCTAAAGCATTTGACTCAGTGTGGCACGATGCTTTGCTACACAAGCTTTATGTGTTCAACTTTTCGATGCCAATAATCAAAATAATTCAAAGCTTTTTAAGTGAAAGAAAATTTTTAGTTAAAGTTCAAAATGATAGATCTGCCATCCAACATATTGTATTTGGTGTGCCCCAAGGTTCTGTTCTTGGCCCCATCCTTTTTAATATTTTAGTTTCCGACTTGCCTGTTTTTGGTGATGACATCAAAATAGCTATGTTTGCCGATGATACGGCTATCTTTTCATCAGTGATTTTATACTTAGTTGTCCACCAAAAGGTGCAATCTTCTCTTATTCAGTTAGAAAATTATTTTTTTAAATGGAAAATTAAAATCAACCCTGATAAAACGCAGGCGATTTGGTTCACTCGACGCCGAAAATCATGTTTTTTACCAGGCAATGTACAACTTCAGTTCGGCTCTGTCAATATTGATTGGTCCGAGCATTGCAGATATTTCGGCATAATGATAAACACAAAACTCAATTTCCAAAAACATATATATACCACAGTTGATAAAATAAATATTTACATTAGGATTCTTTATCCTCTTATTTGTAGAAACTCGAAACTCAGCAAAGTAAATAAACTAATTACGTTTAAAACCATTTTTCAAGCGATCCTATTGTACGGTGCCCCTGTCTGGTATGATTGTGCCAAAACTCATAAATTAAAATTGCAAAGATTTCAAAACAAAATTCTTAAAATTATGCTTAATTTATCGCGTTACTACTCAACCCAGAAACTACATGAATTAGCCAATATAAACTTTTTGAACACTCTCATAAATAACTCTAAACTAAATTTTTTTTCAAAATTGTAACTTATCTGATAATGAACTAATAAAACATCTGTCAACTTCTTAAAAATTTTTATATGTATGTAAATAAATAAATAATTAATTCAACTCAAAATTTTGAAATGGGAGTGTTGCAATATTAGGTTTAAGTGTTGTATAAGGGTTTTTGTTTGTAGCTTTCCCTTGATCAAAATACTTTATTTACTTTAAATGATTATTGTTATACTTTTATATAGATTATAGTTGTAAAGGAATCATTTATATCCTAAATCTCTAAAAAAAAAACAGTTTGAATAGTTAAAATATTGTGTTTACGGCTACTGAATAAATAAATAAAATTTATATTTTTTTTTACAAAAAATGTCTGGCTGGGCTTTTGCAACCGCAGAAATGTCTGGCTTTTTGGATTTACATCTCCACAAGTTTATAGAACACAATGAAAAAAAAATTAACCCTCTACAAATGAAATTAAAATTAACTTTATCACCGTTATAAACTTGACGCGCGCGTGATAACGCAACGTCTCCCAGCTGGCAGACTACCCGCATTCGAATCGAGGGAGTGATAAGAAAAATGTATACAAAAATTAGTCATCTCGAAATGAAGGTTCGAAAACGTTGCTAGCTCTTATACTAATAGAACAGATTTGTCAAACAGGTTTGATAATGTATACCCCGCTTAAGGCTCTTCCAAACTAACGCGAAACATTCGGCGCGGCGGAGAAACATTTGCCGTTGGCTTGGGCACTCTCATTTATCTCAATGTATATAAATTTGGACTAGCGAATGTTTCACCTTAAAGGCTCTCACAAACCAATGCAAAACATTCGGCGCGGCACAATAGCGACTGTTGTCGCTTTTAATCGGTGAAACCATCTTCAATGCAACTTTTGTATGGGCATTACGATCGACTAGCTGTCCAGGTATACTAGGTCCATGACTGCGAATGTCAAAATGCAATTTCCGCGTTCAAAATAGTATCCAAAGCGATTTGGATAGATTTGTGATGTAATTCCTTCTGAAAAAAGCTATTGCAACAACAAATCAGAGTATCTGAACATTTTTAGATAGGTTAACTGATACAGGCTCGGATAGGTTCCTTAACGCAAGGAATGTCAATCATGGGAAATGTATGTTTTAAAAAATCCCATTTAATGGAATTGACACAGCAAAACCCTTCAATTTTATTCATCCCCCTTTAAAAACGGATCAAATTTAACCAACATTTTAATGCAATTGACACGCGGCCTAAGAAACAACGGCAACTCGCACACTATTATGCTTAAGCTATTTAAAAAGCTTAAGCTGACCAAAAACGACCGAGCCGAACGACAAACCAGTCGGAAACCACGAACCAAATTGGCTCCGGGCCGTTCGGCTCGGTCGTGTTTGGCCAGCTTTAGAACCGATTTTTCAACAACAGGAACAAATTTTGATGTTAAACTGACTATTGACAAATTGGCCCTTAGTAACTAATTTTTGAATGATTTGTAGGACTTTTACTTTTTAAAATATTAAAAATACCAACTTTTTAATTGCAAGTTTTTAAGGACAGTTTTTTACAAATAAACAAAAATGACACCTCTGGGCGAACCCTATTTTTTGGATTTTAATTTTATCGAAAATAGCTCAGTTTATTTATTGTATGGAGAAGCTTCCAAAAAGTTTAAATAGTAGGTATTGTGTACTGATATTAAAAAAAAAATACAATTTTTTTTTGAAAACTCAATATTTCGAAAATAACTCCTTATTTTTTTTTTTGAAACTTACTTAAAATAATAATTTTTAACACTTTCTAGAATATTTAAGGAAACTTATTCCTAGAATCAGAAATAATGGGAACTACTTTACAAATGTCACAAAACCGTTAAGAGAAGTTTTATTTACAAGTACAATTAGACAAATGTGAATAGTTAATTAATGAAATCTACTTTGAATTAAAATGCAATTTTACTCACCATACCAACAGTAATTCCCATAAAACCCTTTTTCATTTTTTCCACTTTCTCATAATTGGATGAACCGATTCAAATTTTTTTGTTTGTAGTGAATCTTCTTAAAAGTTTTTCTTTATAACAATTAACAAAATAAAGCTATCCTAACTTACAAATAAAATTAAGCGACATCCACGCAAAATTTCTAAAACAAGAGAGACATTTCACTTACGGATTCGAATAGGTACACTGAAGTCGAAACCGTGTATTACTTAAAACTTAAACTTTATCTGTCCAAGAATTTAATTCCGCCACATTTAGGCCTATTCAGCGCAATCTTTTATTCTTTTACAGCTAATTTCATAAACATTTAACTGGCTTTTAAATTTTTAAATGACGTATTTTGTATGGAACAACCGTCATTTTAAGACCTAAAAGCCTGTTAAATTTTTAATAATTTCCATACAAAATTTCGAACTGTCAAAAAACCTTTTATTCTTTTATTAATTGGTATTCTGCGGTTCGAAATCTGTTATGAAATTTGTTATAAACCATAACAGAATAAAAGAAATCTGTTTTGAAATCTGTTATAAACCATAACAGAATAAAAGACAGATTTTTTTACTTTTCTTTTATTTCAATATATGAAGTAAAAACTTTTATTTTTTTAAAGAATTATTGTTCTTAAAAGTAGGCAAATATAACAAAACGATGATAAAATGCATAATTGCAATCACAAATAAGTAATTAAAAACAAAATTATTTTTACACACGAAATAACACTTTTGATGGATAAAAGGTACAAAAATAGTCACTTTAATCTTGCCGGTGTGTGTTTCGTACAACTTTTTTACGGATATATTACATTTATGAACTGTTATGCACAAATTACATAGAATAATAATTTATTTCAGCGAAACAAAATACGACCATTCGACGGGGTAATTTTATTTTGGTCACTCGTCAGTGCCGATTTTTTTTGATTTATTACAGCTGATAATTTGATAGCAGATTTTAGGTCTGTTCATATAAATGTTTCTTTTT
Source organism: Melangyna quadrimaculata (assembly GCA_949320155.1). NCBI lineage: Eukaryota > Metazoa > Arthropoda > Insecta > Diptera > Syrphidae > Melangyna > Melangyna quadrimaculata. Next base: position 350,735,065 of record OX439483.1, on the reverse strand, counting down.
TGAAGTTCCATAACAAACTTTTATAAAATATCGAACTCCTGAGTACCAATTATAAAATATCCAATTTTAAAATACCGTTGTTGAAAATAAATTTTCTATTTATGGGTTTTCAAACGTAGCGAACAGATGTCCAATCTGATTGAATATTTTAATATTTAAATACGCTTTCTTAATAATCCTATCGCCAGGGGATCATATTAAAAGTTATCATCATCATCATCAAGTCCTGAATCCCCGATCGGGGCATAGTCTGCAGGTAGATATTTTAACTGTGGCCACGTCTTTCTCTGGGTATCTGTTTCTGCTAAAACTGTTGATTTCCATGTTGTTCTTGGTCTTCCAACCCACCGTGTACCCTGAGGATTCCATTCAAAGGACTGCTTCGCAATATCATCGTTTGGTTTCCTCAGTGTGTGACCAATCCATTGCCATTTCCGCTTTCTTATGTCGACGTCCATCCGATCTTGGCTTGTCCTGCACCACAATTCCTGGTTCGAAATAATTTGTGGCCATCGAATCTTCATGATGTGATGTTCAGCCTGCAGTTTTCTCGAGATGGTAGCATAGATTTCCAGGTTTCGCAAGCACATGGAGCATGGATTTGACGTTGGGTTCGAAGAACCTCAACTTAGTGGGTAAGGAGATTTGACTAAACTTTCAAATTTGAGCCATGGTGCCGAAGGCAGTGCGAGCTTTACTAAATCTACTTTTAACGTCTAGATCCGTACCACCGTTTGCTGATACAGTGCTTCCAAGGTAATTAAACTGTTCGTACTCTTCAACTGGTGTCTCCTGATGTTTGGAGCGGCATGTGAGCATTATTTTTGTCGTTTTGCTATTTATTCTCAGACCGATCGACTCTTCTTTCACCTATGGTGATTGACACATCCCGTTCAGCCCACAAGTGTTATTTATCATGAGACATATATCATCTGCATAGTCTAAACGACTAAGCCTTTCAAACAGTCTCCATTGATTACCCTGCCTCTATGATGTACCAACGCTGGCCTTCAATACGTCATATATCGCGAGCAGAAAAAGAAGTCGCGATAGAATTAAAATCCCGCAGACTGCTCAAGGACAATACGAAGGGTGTTGATATGGTCGACACATGATCGACCGCTGCGGAAGCCAGCTTGATGCCTCTTGAGTGTAGACTCGATTCTAGCTCCGCTCGAGAACAATGGTTGCCATTAGATTTGGAAAAACGCAGAAAACGTTTATATCACGCCAATTGTTGCAATTCTTAAGTTCAGCTTTCTTTTGCATCTTAAGAATCACTTCATCCTTCCAGTCGCTGGGATAGGTTTCGTTTTCCCAAACAGTTTGTATTAACGGCTGTAGAATACTAGCCGTTGCAACGGGATCGGCTTTCAGGAATTCGGCTGGTACTCCATCAAGTCCAGCTGTTTTATTGTTTTTGAGGAAATTTATAGAAGATTGGATTTCCGCTACTAAAGGAGATTAGTACATCTCGTTTAGCTGGGGCACTTCAGCACTCTGCGTTTGCCCAACAGAATCTTCATTCAGCAGGGCACAGAAAAGGTCCTTCCATATAAGTAGCTGATCCTCAATTGATACCAAAAGTGTCCCATCTACATCCACTACAGGATGACAGTTGTTGCTTTTTTGCCCGACAACTTCCGTGGATTTTGTATATTATTGTCTGACATCTCCTCTTCTTGCAGCATTTGTGATGTTGCAAATTTTTGAAAGAAACCTTGATGTCATTATTCTTGCAGAAATAAGACTACGTCTCGCTACTTCGTTCAACATAATTCCAAATCCCATTCAGCCTTTGTCCACCCCTTCTTTCATCCTCCCCAGAATACACCAATCTCAGTGTCAGATCTGTATTCAGCTCTTCCTCTCCACTTAATTTCACTTATATAGGATACGGCGAAGCATTTCACACTCCAACTGCTCGTACCTTCCTCCGCCGTACAAGGATCGAACGTTTCATACTACGATTTTAGTACGTATGCGGTAGCCAAAAGTATAATTTGCATTCCTTGCAAGACTTCTAGCATTTGTTGACGATGCATTTATTAATAATTAGGGGTCTTGATTTGAGCTGCTACATGAAAGATGCCGCACCCCCAAATCCGATGTTCGGTTTACTGCAGCCGAAGCTGTAGAGAATTCTCCATAAAATGGTTACCTCTTGGGGACTCGTTACCAGTTGTTATCATAGTTTATGTAATAACTTTTATCCTTTCACCATGGTGTTTTCCGAGATAGGATTAATAACATACATAAGATCATGGTGTTTTCCGAGATAGGATTAATAACATACATAAGATCAGGTAAGACAGGCACATCCAAGATACATAATGACAGTTAATATCACTAGCATGTTCATTTTTGTTCCGTTCTGGGCATGTTTTCAAAATCAATAGTGAAAAACTTGAATTTTAAACAATCACAACAAATTTGTTTTTGTTTACTGTGTACTTACAAAGGGCTGCCATCTAGAAATTTGGAAAGATGCGCCTGATAAAATCTTAGAAATGTGTACTGTGAGGCACACCCGCCCTTTGTATGGTCGAACACATAACTGATTGAGACTGCCCACTATGAGAAAACAGACGCCTTTTGTAGCCGCCCACTGTGGGTTACAGGCGCTACTTGCTGCTGCCCTTGGCCTCTCAAGATAGGCTTTTCCGCAACTTACAGTTCCTCCAACTTTTGGGGCATTTAACGATCCCAAGGACATGTTTTTGCTCTGACCAGCAATGCTGTTTTGTCCGATTATCCTGGTATCCATTCGGCCCCTCTCCACGTTAGCGTTACCCACTCTCTACCACGAGGAGGTGTGCATCTGGACTATCCTTTTATTGAGCCTAGGGCCAAGGTGGCATTTTTTGGAATAGCACTTTTTTTTAAAACCATTTGCTCATATTGGAACTTATTTCTTTTTATTTAATGAAAATATCAATAGTTATTTTTCCATATAAAAATTGTTACAAATGTTTAATTGTACTTTTATTTTTAAATTACCCTGGGACTGCTGGACAGATTCTAAAGAATTTATAAACTTGATTATATTGTAGGAATCTACAAATAAACGATCCACAAGAATTAATTTCCCGGCAAATATTTGAATATAATTATTCAAATAAATAATACGACAGTTCATGTATCGACCGCGACAGCAGCTAATCTCAAACATAAAAATATTGTTGAATAGGACTTATTTTTTGTATTTTTAAAATGAGGTTATGGTGTTGCAGGCTGGTGGTAACAACAAGTCGTTTATTATAACTTTAACGTTAATAGTAAATACTTTATAAACATTTCAGCACACCTATACTACGTAGGTATATCGGCTTTGATAAAAATGTTTCCTATAATACCGTCATATGGTGGATCTATCTGATCGGTAAGTAGGTGAAAAGGGTGTTTCAAGATCATCGTGTGATCTGCAGTTTTAAATTCTAAATTACCATATGTCATCCCCAGGGTTTCTAATGAATCCCCGGCTAAGGTTGATATTGTGTAGGGTTCGTTATTGCTTTTGAAAGTCCAAGTGTTTTTTAAAAGGCTTATGTCTACGGTAGCAGATGTATTAGTAATGTAGTATATTTTTTTCTTAGACGTATCGTTGGCTCTCTGAATTCAGGACAGAACGATACGTGGAATTTAAGATTTAGTTCTAGTTCCGGTGTATATCGGCTGTGGTTACTATTCGAGAGGGGCTGCCGTTTGTCTCCTGCCGAACACATTCGTTTCCCGAATTGTGTTGCTGAGAATAAAAGTCCTCCTCCGATTGCCAATAACTGTATCCCAGTGCTATGTTGTACTGTCGGACATTATTCTTAAATGGGTTTGCTCTTTTGCTATCTCCTTCTGGATTATTGTTATATGAGGAAGTTCGATTTAAGTAAGCTCTGCAATCGTTTATGGAGTGGTTGGGTTTTTGACAATAATCACAGGTCAAAAAGTGAGTTTCTTTTTTCAAAGGCTTATCTTTAGAAAAACTGGTAAGCTGAGTATTTTTGTAGCAAGTATCTTGTGTATGTCCCTGCTTACCACAGATATTTCAAAATCGTGGTGTTTGGTTCGTTACGGGATTTGTATAGCTAGGAAAGGAAGAGTCCTCATGGGCATTATTTTTTTTTAAATCGACCCCCGCCCATAAGCTTTCGCTATAAGCTTAACCTGTTCGTTCTTTAAACCATCCTCAAAAACTTGGAATGCGAGTCTTCGATTTCCTGCTACAAGGATGGCTCTTACAGTATCATCGCCGGTTGTGGCAAAAGTAACGGAGTTAAGACAATTAAGGGCTGCAATAACACGCTCACCAAATTCATTGACGGTTTCTTTGAACCGTTGTTCTAAGGTCACAAGCTCATTGTGAGAAGATGACCGTGCTTTTACCAAATTGAACTCAGCCTCTAGTTGTTCATTTAGGCTCTTTCAAGTAGGGATGGAATGATATTGTGTCAACTCAAAGGCAGGACCATGTAGCCTGGTTTTAACAATTTCCAAAAATGTCGGTTGGCCAGTGTATTTAATTGAGCAGAAGAGGATATCTCCACATGATATGAATCTATCCAAAACATCAGTTATCCCTATTTTTATGTCCATTTCTATATTTTCCCTTACAGACTGTTCGAGAGAATAAAAAGGTAAATTTGTAAAGAGATCATCAGTTGTTGTTTGTGGTTTGTTGTTTGTTGTTTGTTGTTTGTTGTTTGTTGTTTATTGTTTGTTGTTTGTTGTTTGTTGTTTGTTGTTTGTTGTTTGTTGTTTGTTGTTTGTTGTTTGTTGTTTGTTGTTTGTTGTTTGTTGTTTGTTGTTTGTTGTTTGTTGTTTGTTGTTTGTTGTTTGTTGTTTGTTGTTTGTTGTTTGTTGTTTGTTGTTTGTTGTTTGTTGTTTGTTGTTTGTTGTTTGTTGTTTGTTGTTTGTTGTTTGTTGTTTGTTGTTTGTTGTTTGTTGTTTGTTGTTTGTTGTTTGTTGTTTGTTGTTTGTTGTTTGTTGTTTGTTGTTTGTTGTTTGTTGTTTGTTGTTTGTTGTTATTGTTATTGTTATTGTTTTTGTTATTGTTATTGTTATTGTTATTGTTTTTGTTATTGTTATTGTTATTGTTATTGTTATTGTTATTGTTATTGTTATTGTTATTGTTATTGTTATTGTTATTGTTATTGTTATTGTTATTGTTATTGTTATTGTTATTGTTATTGTTATTGTTATTGTTATTGTTATTGTTATTGTTATTGTTATTGTTATTGTTATTGTTATTGTTATTGTTATTGTTATTGTTATTGTTATTGTTATTGTTATTGTTATTGTTATTGTTATTGTTATTGTTATTGTTATTGTTATTGTTATTGTTATTGTTATTGTTATTGTTATTGTTATTGTTATTGTTATTGTTATTGTTATTGTTATTGTTATTGTTATTGTTATTGTTATTGTTATTGTTATTGTTATTGTTATTGTTATTGTTATTGTTATTTTTATTGTTATTTTTATTGTTATTGTTATTGTTATTGTTATTGTTATTGTTATTGTTATTGTTATTGTTATTTTTATTGTTATTTTTATTGTTATTGTTATTGTTATTGTTATTTTTATTGTTATTGTTATTGTTATTGTTATTGTTATTGTTATTGTTATTTTTATTGTTATTGTTATTGTTATTGTTATTGTTATTGTTATTGTTATTGTTATTGTTATTGTTATTGTTATTGTTATTGTTATTGTTATTGTTATTGTTATTGTTATTGTTATTGTTATTGTTATTGTTATTGTTATTGTTATTGTTATTGTTATTGTTATTGTTATTGTTATTGTTATTGTTATTGTTATTGTTATTGTTATTGTTATTGTTATTGTTATTGTTATTGTTATTGTTATTGTTATTGTTATTGTTATTGTTATTGTTATTGTTATTGTTATTGTTATTGTTATTGTTATTGTTATTGTTATTGTTATTGTTATTGTTATTGTTATTGTTATTGTTATTGTTATTGTTATTGTTATTGTTATTGTTATTGTTATTGTTATTGTTATTGTTATTGTTATTGTTATTGTTATTGTTATTGTTATTGTTATTGTTATTGTTATTGTTATTGTTATTGTTATTGTTATTGTTATTGTTATTGTTATTGTTATTGTTATTGTTATTGTTATTGTTATTGTTATTGTTATTGTTATTGTTATTGTTATTGTTATTGTTATTGTTATTGTTATTGTTATTGTTATTGTTATTGTTATTGTTATTGTTATTGTTATTGTTATTGTTATTGTTATTGTTATTGTTATTGTTATTGTTATTGTTATTGTTATTGTTATTGTTATTGTTATTGTTATTGTTATTGTTATTGTTATTGTTATTGTTATTGTTATTGTTATTGTTATTGTTATTGTTATTGTTATTGTTATTGTTATTGTTATTGTTATTGTTATTGTTATTGTTATTGTTATTGTTATTGTTATTGTTATTGTTATTGTTATTGTTATTGTTATTGTTATTGTTATTGTTATTGTTATTGTTATTGTTATTGTTATTGTTATTGTTATTGTTATTGTTATTGTTATTGTTATTGTTATTGTTATTGTTATTGTTATTGTTATTGTTATTGTTATTGTTATTGTTATTGTTATTGTTATTGTTATTGTTATTGTTATTGTTATTGTTATTGTTATTGTTATTGTTATTGTTATTGTTATTGTTATTGTTATTGTTATTGTTATTGTTATTGTTATTGTTATTGTTATTGTTATTGTTATTGTTATTGTTATTGTTATTGTTATTGTTATTGTTATTGTTATTGTTATTGTTATTGTTATTGTTATTGTTATTGTTATTGTTATTGTTATTGTTATTGTTATTGTTATTGTTATTGTTATTGTTATTGTTATTGTTATTGTTATTGTTATTGTTATTGTTATTGTTATTGTTATTGTTATTGTTATTGTTATTGTTATTGTTATTGTTATTGTTATTGTTATTGTTATTGTTATTGTTATTGTTATTGTTATTGTTATTGTTATTGTTATTGTTATTGTTATTGTTATTGTTATTGTTATTGTTATTGTTATTGTTATTGTTATTGTTATTGTTATTGTTATTGTTATTGTTATTGTTATTGTTATTGTTATTGTTATTGTTATTGTTATTGTTATTGTTATTGTTATTGTTATTGTTATTGTTATTGTTATTGTTATTGTTATTGTTATTGTTATTGTTATTGTTATTGTTATTGTTATTGTTATTGTTATTGTTATTGTTATTGTTATTGTTATTGTTATTGTTATTGTTATTGTTATTGTTATTGTTATTGTTATTGTTATTGTTATTGTTATTGTTATTGTTATTGTTATTGTTATTGTTATTGTTATTGTTATTGTTATTGTTATTGTTATTGTTATTGTTATTGTTATTGTTATTGTTATTGTTATTGTTATTGTTATTGTTATTGTTATTGTTATTGTTATTGTTATTGTTATTGTTATTGTTATTGTTATTGTTATTGTTATTGTTATTGTTATTGTTATTGTTATTGTTATTGTTATTGTTATTGTTATTGTTATTGTTATTGTTATTGTTATTGTTATTGTTATTGTTATTGTTATTGTTATTGTTATTGTTATTGTTATTGTTATTGTTATTGTTATTGTTATTGTTATTGTTATTGTTATTGTTATTGTTATTGTTATTGTTATTGTTATTGTTATTGTTATTGTTATTGTTATTGTTATTGTTATTGTTATTGTTATTGTTATTGTTATTGTTATTGTTATTGTTATTGTTATTGTTATTGTTATTGTTATTGTTATTGTTATTGTTATTGTTATTGTTATTGTTATTGTTATTGTTATTGTTATTGTTATTGTTATTGTTATTGTTATTGTTATTGTTATTGTTATTGTTATTGTTATTGTTATTGTTATTGTTATTGTTATTGTTATTGTTATTGTTATTGTTATTGTTATTGTTATTGTTATTGTTATTGTTATTGTTATTGTTATTGTTATTGTTATTGTTATTGTTATTGTTATTGTTATTGTTATTGTTATTGTTATTGTTATTGTTATTGTTATTGTTATTGTTATTGTTTATTGTTATTGTTATTGTTATTGTTATTGTTATTGTTATTGTTATTGTTATTGTTATTGTTATTGTTATTGTTATTGTTATTGTTATTGTTATTGTTATTGTTATTGTTATTGTTATTGTTATTGTTATTGTTATTGTTATTGTTATTGTTATTGTTATTGTTATTGTTATTGTTATTGTTATTGTTATTGTTATTGTTATTGTTATTGTTATTGTTATTGTTATTGTTATTGTTATTGTTATTGTTATTGTTATTGTTATTGTTATTGTTATTGTTATTGTTATTGTTATTGTTATTGTTATTGTTATTGTTATTGTTATTGTTATTGTTATTGTTATTGTTATTGTTATTGTTATTGTTATTGTTATTGTTATTGTTATTGTTATTGTTATTGTTATTGTTATTGTTATTGTTATTGTTATTGTTATTGTTATTGTTATTGTTATTGTTATTGTTATTGTTATTGTTATTGTTATTGTTATTGTTATTGTTATTGTTATTGTTATTGTTATTGTTATTGTTATTGTTATTGTTATTGTTATTGTTATTGTTATTGTTATTGTTATTGTTATTGTTATTGTTATTGTTATTGTTATTGTTATTGTTATTGTTATTGTTATTGTTATTGTTATTGTTATTGTTATTGTTATTGTTATTGTTATTGTTATTGTTATTGTTATTGTTATTGTTATTGTTATTGTTATTGTTATTGTTATTGTTATTGTTATTGTTATTGTTATTGTTATTGTTATTGTTATTGTTATTGTTATTGTTATTGTTATTGTTATTGTTATTGTTATTGTTATTGTTATTGTTATTGTTATTGTTATTGTTATTGTTATTGTTATTGTTATTGTTATTGTTATTGTTATTGTTATTGTTATTGTTATTGTTATTGTTATTGTTATTGTTATTGTTATTGTTATTGTTATTGTTATTGTTATTGTTATTGTTATTGTTATTGTTATTGTTATTGTTATTGTTATTGTTATTGTTATTGTTATTGTTATTGTTATTGTTTATTGTTATTGTTATTGTTATTGTTATTGTTATTGTTATTGTTATTGTTATTGTTATTGTTATTGTTATTGTTATTGTTATTGTTATTGTTATTGTTATTGTTATTGTTATTGTTATGTTATTGTTATTGTTATTGTTTTGTTATTGTTATGTTATTGTTATTGTTATTGTTATTGTTATTGTTATTGTTATTGTTATTGTTATTGTTATTGTTTATTGTATTGTTATTGTTATTGTTATTGTTATTGTTATTGTTATTGTTATTGTTATTGTTATTGTTTTGTTATTGTTATTGTTATTGTTATTGTTATTGTTATTGTTATTGTTATTGTTATTGTTATTGTTATTGTTATTGTTATTGTTATTGTTATTGTTATGTTATTGTTATTGTTATTGTTATTGTTATTGTTATTGTTATTGTTATTGTTATTGTTATTGTTATTGTTATTGTTATTGTTATTGTTATTGTTATTGTTTTGTTATTGTTATTGTTATTGTTATTGTTATTGTTATTGTTATTGTTATTGTTATTGTTATTGTTATTGTTATTGTTATTGTTATTGTTATTGTTATTGTTATTGTTATGTTATTGTTATTGTTATTGTTATTGTTATTGTTATTGTTATGTTATTGTTATTGTTATTGTATTGTTATTGTTATTGTTATTGTTATTGTTATTGTTATTGTTATTGTTATTGTTATTGTTATTGTTATTGTTATTGTTATTGTTATTGTTATTGTTATTGTTATTGTTATTGTTATTGTTATTGTTATTGTTATTGTTATTGTTATTGTTATTGTTATTGTTATTGTTATTGTTATTGTCTATTGTTATTGTTATTGTTATTGTTATTGTTATTGTTATTGTTATTGTTATTGTTATTGTTATTGTTATTGTTATTGTTATTGTTATTGTTATTGTTTTTGTTATTGTTATTGTTATTGTTATTGTTATTGTTATTGTTATTGTTATTGTATATTGTTATTGTTATTGTTATTGTTATTGTTATTGGTTGATTGTTATTGTTATTGTTATTGTTTTGTTTATTGTTATTGTTATTGTTATTGTTATTGTTAGTTGTTATTGTTATTGTTATTGTTATGTTATTGTTATTGTTATTGTTATGTTATTGTTATTGTTATTGTTATTGTTATTGTTATTGTTATTGTTATTGTTATTGTTATTGTTATTGTTATTGTTATTGTTATTGTTAGTTGTTATTGTTATTGTTATTGTTATTGTTATTGTTATTGTTATTGTTATTGTTATTGTTATTGTTATTGTTATTGTTATTGTTATTGTTATTGTTATTGTTGATTGTTATTGTTATTGTTATTGTTATTGTTATTGTTATTGTTATTGTTATTGTTATTGGTTATTGTTATTGTTATTGTTATGGTTATTGTTATTGTTATTGTTATTGTTATTGTTATTGTTATTGTTATTGTTATTGTATTGTTATTGTTATTGTTATTGTTATTGTTTGTTGTTGTATTGTTATTGTTATTGGTTATTGTTATTGTTATTGTATTGTTATTGTTATTGTTATTGTTATTGTTATTGTTATTGTTATTGTTATTGTTATTGTTATTGTTATTGTTATTGTTATTGTTATTGTTATTGTTTATTGTTATTGTTATTGTTATTGTTATTGTTATTGTTATTGTTATTGTTATTGTTATTGTTATTGTTATGTTGTTATTGTTATTGTTATTGTTATTGTTATTGTTATTGTTATTGTTATTGTTATTGTTATTGTTATTGTTATTGTTATTGTTATTGTTAGTGTTATTGTATTGTTATTGTTATTGTTATTGTTATTGTTATTGTTATTGTTATTGTTATTGTATTGTTTTGTTATTGTTATTGTTATTGTTATTGTTATTGTTATTGTTATTGTTATTGTTATTGTTATTGTTATTGTTATTGTTTTTGTTATTGTTATTGTTATTGTTGTATTGTTATTGTTATTGTTATTGTTATTGTTATTGTGTATTGTTATTGTTTATTGTTATTGTTATTGTTATTGTTATTGTTATTGTTGTATTGTTATTGTTATTGTTATTGTGTTATTGTTATGTGTTATTGTTATTGTTATTGTTATTGTTATTGTTATTGTTATTGTTATTGTTTATTGTTATTGTTATTGTTATTGTTATTGTTATTGTTATTGTTATTGTTATTTGTTATTGTTATTGTTATTGTTATTGTTATTGTTATTGTTATTGTTATTGTTATTGTTATTGTTATTGTTATTGTTATTGTTATTGTTATTGTTATTGTTATGTGTTATTGTTATTGTTATTGTTATTGTTATTGTTATTGTTATTGTTATTGTTATTGTTATTGTTATTTTTATTGTTATTGTTATTGTTATTGTTATTGTTATTGTTATTGTTATTGTTATTGTTATTGTTATTGTTATTGTTATTGTTATTGTTATTGTTATTTGTTATTGTTTATTGTTATTGTTATTGTTATTGTTATTGTTATTGTTATTGTTTATTGTTATTGTTATTGTTTATTGTTATTGTTATTGTTATTGTTATTGTTATGTTATTGTTATTGTTATTGTTATTGTTATTGTTATTGTTATTGTTATTGTTATTGTTATTGTTATTGTTATTGTTATTGTTATTGTTATTGTTGTTATTGTTATTGTTATTGTTAGTGTTATTGTTATTGTTATTGTTATTGTTATTGTTATGTTATTGTTATTGTTGTTATTGTTATTGTTATGTTATTGTTATTGTTATTGTTATTGTTATTGTTATTTGTTATTGTTAATTGTTATTGTTATTGTTATTGTTATTGTTATGTATTGTATGTATTGTTATTGTTATTGTTATTGTTATTGTTATTGTTATTGTTATTGTTATTGTTATTGTATTGTTATTGTTATTGTCTTATTGTTATTGTTATTGTTATTGTTATTGTTATTGTTATTGTTATATGTTATTGTTATTGTTATTGTTATTGTTATTGTTATTGTTATTGTTATTGTTATTGTTATTGTTATTGTTATTGTTATTGTTATTGTTATTGTTATTGTATTGTTATTGTTATTGTTATTGTTATTGTTATGTTATTGTTATTGTTATTGTAATTGTTATTGTTATTGTTATTGTTATTGTTATTGTTATTGTTATTGTTATTGTTATTGTTATTGTTATTGTTATTGTTATTGTTATTGTTAGTATTGTTATTGTTATTTATTGTTGATATTGTTATTGTTATTGTTATTGTTATGTATTGTTTTTGTTATTGTTATTGTTATTGTTATTGTTATTGTTATTGTTATTGTTATTGTTATTGTTAGTTGTTATTGTTATTGTTATTGTTATTGTTATTGTTATTGTTATTGTTATTGTTATTGTTATTGTTATTGTATTGTTATTGTTATTGTTATTGTTATTGTTATTGTTATGTTAGTGTTATTGTTATTGTTATTGTTATTGTTATTGTTATTGTATTGTTATTGTTATTGTTATTGTTATTGTTATTGTTATTGTTATTGTTATTGTTATTGTTATTGTTATTGTTATTGTATTGTTTTGTTATTGTATGTTATTGTTAGTATGTTATTGTTATTGTTATTGTTATTGTTATTGTTATTGTTATTGTTATTGTTATTGTTATTGTTATTGTTATTGTTATTGTTATTGTTATTGTTTGATGTTATTGATATTGTTATTGTTATTGTTATTGTTATTGTTATTGTTATTGTTATTGTTATTGTTATTGTTATTGTTTTTGTTATTGTTATTGTTATTGTTATTGTTATTGTTATTGTTATTGTTATTGTTATTGTTATTGTTATTGTTATTGTTATTGTTATTGTTATTGTTATTGTTATTGTTATTGTTATTGTTATTGTTATTGTTATTGTTATTGTTATTGTTTTGTATGTGTATTGTTATTGTTATTGTTAATGTTATTGTTATTGTTATTGTTATTGTTATTGTTATTGTTATTGTTTATTGTTATTGTTATTGTTATTGTTATTGTTATTGTTCATTGTTATTTGTTATTGTTATTGTTCTTGTTATTGTTATTGTTATTGTTATTGTTA